>JACBOU010000115.1:0-50840 GCA_014706145.1 Phytophthora sp. ST_20190627 | reverse complement strand
GATACACAACGTCGGGTAGCCTCTAAGGGTTACAACGTACCATTTTACATCCGCTGAAAGTGCTTCGTTCGCGAGATACAGCCTTGGAAACGACAATTGCCTGAAAACTTTGATGTTGGCGCCTCCCTCCGATACACAACGTCGGTAGCCTTTAGGGGTCACAACCCGCCATATTACATCCTCTGAAAGTGCTTCATCTGCGAGACAGTCTTCGAAAAGCCTATTGCCTGAAACCTTGATGTTGGCGCTTCCTCCGATACACAACGTCGGTAGCTCTAAGGATTACAACGTACCATTTTACGTCCGCTGAAAGTGCTTGTTTGCGAGATACAGCCTTGGAACGACAATTGGCTTGAAAACTTGCCGTTGGCGCCTCCCTCCGATACACAACGTCGGGTAGCCTTTAGGGTCACTAAACCCGCCATATTACATCCTCTGAAAGTGCTTCATTCGCGAGATACAGTTCGAAAGCCTATTGCCTGAAACCTTGATGTTGGCGCTTCCTCCGATGTACAACGTCGGTAGCCTCTAGGATTACAACGTACCATTTACGTCCGCTGAAAGTGCTTCGTTTATGAGATACAGCCTTGGAACGACAATTGGCTGAAAACTTGTAATGTTGGCGCCTCCTCCGATACACAACGTCGGTAGCCTTTAGGGGTCACAACGCCATATTACATCCTCTGAAAGTGCTTCATTCCGCAGATACAGTCTTCGAAAGCCTATTGCCTGAAACCTTGATGTTGGCGCTTCCTCCGATACAAACGTCGGGTAGCTCTAAGGATTAACAACGTACCATTTTACGTCCGCTGAAAGTGCTTCGTTTGCGAGATACAGCCTTGGAACGACAATTGGCTTGAAAACTTGCCGTTGGCGCCTCCCTCCGATACACAACAACGTCGGGTAGCCTTAGGTCACAACCGCCATATTACATCCTCTGAAAGTGCTTCATTCGCGAGATACAGTCTTCGAAAGCCTATTGCCTGAAACCTTGATGTTGGCGTCTGATACACAACGTCCGGTAGCTCTCAAGGATTACAACGTACCATTTTACGTCCGCTGAAAGTGCTTTCTGTTTGCGAGATACAGCCTTGAACGACAATTGGCTTGAAACTTGCCGTTGGCGCCTCCCTCCGATACACAACGTCGGATGTAGCCTTTAGGTCACAACCCGCCATATTACATCCTCTGAAAGTGCTTCATCGCGAGATACAGTCTTCGAAAGCCTATTGCCTGAAACCTGATGTTGGCGCTTCCTCCGATACACAACGTCGGGTAGCCTCTAAGGATTACAACGTACCATTTACGTCCGCTGAAAGTGCTTAGTTTTAGATACAGCCTTGGAAACGACAATTGGCTTGAAAACTTGTCGTTGGCGCCTCCCTCCGATACACAACGTCGGGTAGCCTTTAGGGTCACAACGCGCCATATTACATCCTCTGAAAGTGCTTCATTCTGCGAGATACAGTCTTCGAAAGCCTATTGCCTGAAACCTTGATGTTGGCGCTTCCTCCGATACACAACGTCGGGTAGCCTCTAGGATTACAACGTACCATTTACGTCCGCTGAAAAGTTAGTTTGCGAGATACAGCCTTGGAACGACAATTGGCTGAAAACGTGCCGTTGGCGCTCCCTCCGATACACAACGTCGGGTAGCCCGGGTCACAACCCGCCATATTACATCCTCTTGAAAGTGCTTCATTCGCGAGATACAGTCTTCGAAAGCCTATTGCCTGAAACCTTGATGTTGGCGCTTCCTCCGATACACACAACGTCGGTAGCCTCAGGATTACAACGTACCATTTTACGTCCGCTGAAAGTGCTTCGTTTGCGAGATACAGCCTTGGAACGACAATTGGCTTGAAAACTTGCCGTTGGCGCCTCCTCCGATACACAACGTCGGTAGCCTTAGGGGTCAGCAACCCGCCATATTACATCCTCTGAAAGTGCTTCATTCGCGAGATACAGTCTTCGAAAGCCTATTGCCTGAAACCTGATGTTGGCGCTTCCTCCGATACACAACGTCGGGTAGCCTCTAAGGATTACAACGTACCATTTTACGTCCGCTGAAAGTGCTTCGTTTGCGAGATACAGCCTTGGAACGACAATTGGCTGAAAACTTGCGTTGGCGCCTCCTCCGATACACAACGTCGGGTAGCCTTTAGGGGTCACAACCCGCCATATTACATCCTCTGAAAGTGCTTCATTCGCGAGATACAGTCTTCGAAAGCCTATTGCCTGAAACCTTGATGTTGGCGCTTCCTCCGATACACAACGTCGGGTAGCCTCTAAGGATTACAACGTACCATTTTACGTCCGCTGAAAGTGCTTCGTTTGCGAGATACAGCCTTGGAACGACAATTGGCTTGAAAACTTGCGTTGGCGCCTCCCTCCGATACACAACGTCGGTAGCCTTAGGTCACAACCCGCCATATTACATCCTCTGAAAGTGCTTCATTCGCGAGATACAGTCTTCGGAAAGCCTATTGCCTGAAACCTTGATGTTGGCGCTTCCTCCGATACACAACGTCGGGTAGCCTCTAAGGATTACAACGTACCATTTTACGTCCGCTGAAAGTGCTTCGTTTGCGAGATACAGCCTTGGAACGACAATTGGCTGAAAACTGCCGTTGGCGCCTCCCTCCGATACACAACGTCGGGTAGCCTTTGGGTCACAACCCGCCATATTACATCCTCTGAAAGTGCTTCATTCGCGAGATACAGTCTTCGAAAGCCTATTGCCTGAAACCTGATGTTGGCGCTTCCTCCGATACACAACGTCGGGTAGCCTCTAAGGATTACAACGTACCATTTTACGTCCGCTGAAAGTGCTTAGTTTGCGAGATACAGCCTGGAAACGACAATTGCCTGAAACTTGATGTTGGCGCCTTCCTCCGATACACAACGTCGGTAGCCTCTAAGGATCACAACCGCCATATTACGTCCGCTGAAAGTGCTTCATTTGCGAGATACAGCCTTCGAAAGCCAATTGCCTGAAACCTTGATGTTGGCGCCTCCCTCCGATACACAACGTCGGGTAGCTCTAAGGATTACAACGTACCATTTACGTCCGCTGAAAGTGCTTCGTTTGCGAGATACAGCCTTGGAAAACGACAATTACTTGAAAACTTGTCGTTGGCGCCTCCCTCCGATACACAACGTCGGGTAGCCTCTAAGGTCACAACGTACCATATTACGTCCGCTGAAAGTGCTTCATTCGCGAGATACAGCCTTGGAAAGCCATTGCCTGAAAACTTGATGTTGGCGCTTCCTCCGATACACAACGTCGGGTAGCCTCTAAGGATTACAACGTACCATTTTACGTCCGCTGAAAGTGCTTAGTTTGCGAGATACAGCCTTGGAACGACAATTGGCTGAAAACTTGCCGTTGGCGCTCTCCTCCGATACACAACGTCGGGGTAGCCTTTAGGGATTACAACGCGCCATATTACATCCCTGAAAGTGCTTCATTCTGCGAGATACAGTCTTCGGAAAGCCTATTGCCTGAAAACTTGATGTTGGCGCTTCCTCCGATACACAACGTCGGGTAGCCTAAGGATTACAACGTACCATTTTACGTCCGCTGAAAGTGCTTCGTTTGCGAGATACAGCCTTCGAACGACAATTGGCTTGAAAACTTGATGTTGGCGCCTCCCTCCGATACACAACGTCGGGTAGCCTCTAGGGATCACAACCCGCCATATTACATCCTCTGAAAGTGCTTCATCTGCGAGATACAGTCTTCGAACGCCTATTGCCTGAAACCTTGATGTTGGCGCTTCCTCCGATACACAACGTCGGGTAGCCTCTAGGATTACAACGTACCATTTACGTCCGCTGAAAGTGCTTAGTTTGCGAGATACAGCCTTGGAACGACAATTGGCTTGAAAACTTGCCGTTGGCGCCTCCTCCGATACACACAAACGCGGGTAGCCTTTAGGTCACAACCCGCCATATTACATCCTCTGAAAGTGCTTCATTCGCGAGATACAGTCTTCGGAAAGCCTATTGCCTGAAACCTTGATGTTGGCGCTTCCTCCGATACACAACGTCGGGTAGCCTCTAAGGATTACAACGTACCATTTACGTCCGCTGAAAGTGCTTCGTTTGCGATACAGCCTTGGAACGACAATTGGCTGAAAACTTGCCGTTGGCGCCTCCCTCCGATACACAACGTCGGGTAGCTTAGGTCACAACCCGCCATATTACATCCTCTGAAAGTGCTTCATTCGCGAGATACAGTCTTCGAAAGCCTATTGCCTGAAACCTTGATGTTGGCGCTTCCTCCGATACACAACGTCGGTAGCTCTAAGGATTACAACGTACCATTTTACGTCCGCTGAAAGTGCTTCGTTTGCGAGATACAGCCTTGGAAACGACAATTGGCTTGAAAACTCTGCCGTTGGCGCCTCCTCCGATACACAACGTCGGGTAGCCTTTAAATCACAACGTACCATATTACATCCTCTGAAAGTGCTTCATTCGCGAGATACAGTCTTCGAAAGCCTATTGCCTGAAACCTTGATGGCGCTCTCCGATACACAACGTCGGGTAGCCTCTAAGGATTACAACGTACCATTTTACGTCCGCTGAAAGTGCTTCGTTTGCGAGATACAGCCTTGGAACGACAATTGGCTTGAAAACGTGCGTTGGCGCTCTCCTCCGATATACACAACGTCGGTAGCCTTTAGATCACAACCCGCCATATTACATCCTCTGAAAGTGCTTCATTCGCGAGATACAGCTCGAAAGCCTATTGCCTGAAACCTTGATGTTGGCGCTTCCTCCGATACACAACGTCGGGTAGCCTCTAAGGATTACAACGTACCATTTTACGTCCGCTGAAAGTGCTTCGTTTGCGAGATACAGCCTTGGAACGACAATTGGCTTGAAAACTTGCCGTTGGCGCTTCCTCCGATACACAACGTCGGGTAGCCTCTAGGATTACAACGTACCATTTTACGTCCGCTGAAAGTGCTTCGTTTGCGAGATACAGCCTTGGAACGACAATTGCTTGAAAACTTGCCGTTGGCGCTCCTCCGATACACAACGTCGGGTAGCCTTTAGTCACAACCCGCCATATTACATCCTCTGAAAGTGCTTCATTCGCGAGATACAGTCTTCGAAAGCCTATTGCCTGAAACCTTGATGTTGGCGCCCTCCGATACACAACGTCGGTAGCCTCTAAGGATTACAACGTACCATTTACGTCCGCTGAAAGTGCTTCGTTTGCGAGATACAGCCTTGGAACGACAATTGGCTTGAAAACTTGCCGTTGGCGCCTCCTCCGATACACAACGTCGGGTAGCCTTTAGGATCACAACCCGCCATATTACATCCTCTGAAAGTGCTTCATTCGCGAGATACAGTCTTCGAAAGCCTATTGCCTGAAACCTTGATGCTGGCGCTTCCTCCGATACACAACGTCGGGTAGCCTCTAAGGATTACAACGTACCATTTACGTCCGCTGAAAGTGCTTAGTTTGCGAGATACAGCCTTGGAACGACAATTATTGAAAACTTGTCGTTGGCGCCTCCCTCCGATACACAACGTCGGTAGCCTCTTAGGTCAAACCATATTACATCCTCTGAAAGTGCTTCATTCGCGATACAGCTTCGGAAAGCCTATTGCCTGAAACCTTGATGTTGGCGCTTCCTCCGATACACAACGTCGGGTAGCCTTCTAAGGATTACAACGTACCATTTACGTCGCTGAAAGTGCTTCGTTTGCGAGATACAGCCTTGGAACGACAATTGGCTTGAAAACTTGCCGTTGGCGCTTCCTCCGATACACAACGTCGGTAGCCTTTAGGATCACAACGTACCATATTACATCCTCTGAAAGTGCTTCGTTTGCGAGATACAGCCTTGGAAAGCCTATTGCCTGAAACCTTGATGTTGGCGCTTCCTCCGATACACAACGTCGGGTAGCCTAAGGATTACAACGTACCATTTACGTCCGCTGAAAGTGCTTAGTTTGCGAGATACAGCCTTGAAACGACAATTACTGAAAACGTGTCGTTGGCGCTTCCTCCGATACACAACGTCGGGTAGCCTTTAGGTCACAACCGCCATATTACATCCTCTGAAAGTGCTTCATTCGCGAGATACAGTCTTCGAAAGCCTATTGCCTGAAACCTTGATGTTGGCGCTTCCTCCGATACACAACGTCGGGTAGCCTCTAAGGATTACAACGTACCATTTTACGTCCGCTGAAAGTGCTTAGTTTGCGAGATACAGCCTTGGAACGACAATTGGCTGAAAACTTGCCGTTGGCGCCTCCTCCGATACACAACGTCGGGTAGCCTTTAGGTCACACAACCCGCCATATTACATCCTCTGAAAGTGCTTCATTCGCGAGATACAGTCTTCGAAAGCCATTGCCTGAAACCTGATGTTGGCGCTTCCTCCGATACACAACGTCGGGTAGCCTCTAAGGATTACAACGTACCATTTTACGTCCGCTGAAAGTGCTTAGTTTGCGAGATACAGCCTTGGAACGACAATTGGCTTGAAAACTTGTCGTTGGCGCCTCCTCCGATACACAACGTCGGGTAGCCTTGTGGGTCACAACCCGCCATATTACATCCTGAAAGTGCGAGATACAGTCTTCGAAAGCCTATTGCCTGAAACCTTGATGTTGGCGCTTCCTCCGATACACAACGTCGGGTAGCCTCTAAGGATTACAACGTACCATTTTACGTCCGCTGAAAGTGCTTCGTTTGCGAGATACAGCCTTGGAACGACAATTGGCTTGAAAACGTGCCGTTGGCGCCTCCTCCGATACACAACGTCGGTAGCCTTTAGGATCACAACCCGCCATATTACATCCTCTGAAAGTGCTTCATCGCGAGATACAGTCTTCGAAAGCCTATTGCCTGAAAACCTGATGTTGGCGCTTCCTCCGATACACAACGTCGGTAGCCTCTAAGGATTACAACGTACCATTTACGTCCGCTGAAAGTGCTTCGTTTGCGAGATACAGCCTTGGAACGACAATTGGCTGAAAACCGCCTCCCTCCGATACACAACGTCGGGTAGCCTTGAGGTCACTACCCGCCATATTACTCCGCTGAAAGTGCTTATTCGCGAGATACAGCCTCGAAAGCCTATTGCCTGAAACCTTGCAGTTGGGCTTCCTCCGATACACAATCGTCGGGTACACCTCTAAGGATTACAACTACCATTTTACGTGCAGCTGAAAGTGCTTAGTTTGCGACTACAGCTTGGAACGACAATTGCTGAAAACTTGCCGTTAGGCGATTCCCACGATACACAACGTCGGTAGCCTTCAGTCGTCATCCGTCATTTCATCCTCTGAAAGTGCTTCGTCGCGAGATACGCTTCGGAAATTTTTGTCCTTCCAAATAGCTTACTTGGGTTAAGACGTCGTATAAACCTTGCCGGTAGAGATGTTCTTAGAAGCTAAACACCCCTTCCAACTTGCCGATACACTGTTGTAGTTGTCGACGAATCAGCATTTGACACGATATTTACCACCAAACGGTCAACCCACAATGCACCCACAAAGCTATATACTTAACTCACAGCTTCCTTTATCAAGCCACGAGGAAGATCATCACTTTTCAAAATCATGAAGCACCGCGGAAAGTGCTTGCTTCATTCCTAATGGTGCCACGTCCGTATAACCCAAAAACGCGCCGCATTAAATGGCAAAACAAGGAGCAAAAGCGTTCTCCATGTAACAGACAGACCAAACGACCGCGGAAAACATTGCCCCAGCCACTGTCCCGGATTGGACGAGCGTCTGCGCAACCTGAATCCTCTGAGGAGGAATCAGCCTGGATCGAACATGCGTCTGTCGGGAAGTGCCAGTTCTAGCGATGCCGAAACGATACAGTCGACCACCAGCTCTTGTGAGCTGATTACGGATCACAACGATAACGATATTACATCCTTGAGCGATACTCCAGTTATGTGCTTGTTGGGCGATTTTGGGAAGGTGCCAAGGATGGATGTTCGTCAGTTCTCATCATTCGAAGAGGTTAACGAGTACATATCTGTGTACGTCAAGCGCGCATTCCAGGTTCCTATACTGTTTCACAGTCTCAGACTGCGCTACAATGTGAGGTTGCATCAGGTTAATCTAACGTGCTGGATTGCTTGTAGATATACTATCGCCGGACATCCACGACAGTTCGTTCTCAAATTAAGCGGATTACTTAAAACGGTTGCAAGGTTCCGTTCATTCCAACCCACTTTAAGTTCTACAACATGGTGTACAGGTGCACACATGCTGGTGATCCAGTCAGCTCGGCGTTATGGTTTTGAACGGGACAACGCCCCAACCAGCACTCGCGTTGTATTGGCTGTCCGGCACATGTGGGGTAATACGTATCATTATCCTTGTTATATCCGTCGTCTGACAAGTTCTGTTGCTTGTGTATGTAGATCAATTTGTGTGTTCAAGAAATGATGACGATTGGGTTGTATGTGCCACCAAACATACCCAGCTCCATAACTATGAAGTGAGTGAAGAAGTGTTTAAGACTAACCATGCAAACCAGCGTATCGAAGACGAGAACGTGATCGACACTATGCAGATACTTCGTCGCAGTGGAGCTAACCGGAAATTCCTATTCATATTGAAGAATACGGTGGCAGAGCCCACTATGCGGGACGTGCATAACCTGTTGGCGAAACTAAAGGAAAATGACTACACGCATTCATCGCCAGAAGCGCGTGCCTTCGTTTCTCGAAGATTTTTAGCTCTGGACCAGGCAACGCAGCCAGGATCGTGACTGCTGAGGTAAGCATGTTGGGTAGGTTTTTTATCGCAGACTAACAGACGCTGTACTTATGGGTCTCTCGCAGGCTAAAGCCAAATGCATCTTCATACAAATCGATCACATGCGCCAAATGTTAGTAAATTCCCCGAAATACTCCCCATTGACGCCACCTACAACACAAATACTGCCCTGCTATAAGCTTTTTTTCTTCATGGTACATAACGCATTCGGGAAAGGTCAATACGTACAAGTGAGTGCCTAGCCGGTGATAACGATTTGAGTTGTGCTGACAGTGGATGAAATCTGTCGTGTATAGGACAGTCTTGTGGAAAGTGAGCAAAGGAAACGCTACTATTTGCGTGTCGCCAGTCAAGGAAAGCTGCCCTGAATAAAATTCGACTGTTGAATGTTGTGATTATCGTAGACAAGGAGACTTCACTGAAATCCTCTGAAAGAAGAATTCCGAGCGCACGACAGCTTCTATGCCAATTTCACGTGGTTCAATGCTTCAAGAAGTAACTAAGGACAGCTATGGCCTCAATCCGTTCCACGAAACGAGATGAAGAAGATATCAAGTTAGTGCTGCGACCTAAAAGAGATTTGGTCACGTCGTGGCTACTATTAAGGTCGTTTAACTAGACGAGGTAAGATCGACCGTTGGTTCATCGTGTTTGACAAGAACTGGGTCTCTTGTAGGAAATGTGGGGCTCTATTTATCGTGGCGACATACCCCACATGGGCAATCACACTAACAGCCGGTAAGTCTGTCAGCGATTCGTAGCCTGAGAATATCATTACTGAAACCTTGATGTTAGGCGCTTCTGGAGTACAAACGTCGGGTAGCCTCATAAGGACGACACGTACCATTTTACGTCCGCTGAAAGTGCTTAGTATTCTGATACAGCCTTGGAACGACATTGGCGAAAGCTATTTCGTTGTGCGCCTCCCTCCGTGACAGAACGTCGGGTAAAGGGTCACAACCCGCATAACATCCTCTGAAAGTGCTTCAGTCGCAGAGATACAGTCTTCGAAAGCTTATTACTGAAACCTTGATGGGCGCTTCCTCCATACGCCTACGGTGCTCTAAGGAGACAACGTGACCATTTTACGTCCGCTAAGTGCTTCTGTTGGTGAGATACAGCGTGGAACGACAATTGCTTGCAAAATCGTTTCGTAGCACGCTGTTTCCCAAGTCAACAGCGGCGGTTAGCGTTAAGATTTACAACCCGCGCATACTACTACCCTTCCTGATAAGTGATGATCAGTTCTGCGGAGACTGAAAGTCTTCGAGAAGCCTATTGCCGGATGAATACACGCTGAGTTGGCCTCCTCCTGATTCACGAATGTCGGAGATCACTATGCGGCGTTGGCAAAGGTGCGGAAGGGCGGTGTTACTGAATTTGATCTTTTGCAAGATAGGAGCAGGTAGATAACGACAATGTGGTTGAAAGTTATACCCGGTTGCCGCCACGAAAGGAGGCTACACCGTCGATGACCATTATAAGGGGTATTTGTCCCACCTTTTACATCCGTCCAAAGTACGATCATGCGGACGAGATACGTTTTAGGATAAGCCTGTGGCGCATGAAACCAGATACAAGGAGCTTCCCCTCTAGCACCATCCGTCGAAATCGCACCTTAGGATTACCATACGTACCATAGGCCGACGTACCGCTGAAAGGCTTGCTGGCGAGAGCCATCCTTGCGTCTCGACATCATTGAATGTAAAACTCGGTCGATCGCGCTTCGCCTGGGGATTTGCACAACGTCGCGCTAGTGCTTGAGCTTATATTCGCCAGTCCGACAGCCTTGCCAATCTAATACAGATCGCGAGCTGCGTCTTCAGAATGATGCACTAAAACCTGTTGTTGAGCCACCTCAGATGAACAGCATCTCTCGTGTAGCTCTGAAGCGCGAACAACCTACCCTTTACATCAGCTGGAGAGCTTCGTTTGCGGAACAGCCTTGAACGAACATTGGCTTGAGAACTTGCAGTGGTAAAGCTCGACCGATCTCAACATCGGGAAGCCTTCTAGCACAACTCGACCCATGTTTTCTGAAGTCTCAGAAAGCGACTGTTTTCTGTCGACAGCCTACTGCTTGAGCCTTGAGGGGTTCGCCGATGCTGACTTATGGGTCAGAATCATGCACTACTACCGTAAGGCATGCTGCGTGGTGCGAAGGCGACAATCACTCTGGTTTTGTGGGCGACCTTTGCACACCAGTTGCTGCCGCCTATACAATTGCAGTCCCAGACTGTAAGCACCAATTACAGACGATACTGAGGCGGTTTGCTACGCACACAGCCTCGTCGATTTCATGCAGACGATACACCTGTTTCTTGCCGAGACGGTATGCATATCCTCTGCCATGTCAAGATTCAAGTCTACACATGCCTGATAGTGATGAATCGGAGTTTTTGCCGTCTCCTGCTTCACCAGAATGTCGGGTTCATGAGAAATCTCAGCCAAATGGGAAGCGGAAAATGCGAGGAGACACCGATGGTAAGAGTAGTTTTCAAGTTCAACTTCTTCGTGAGGAATGAACTCCAAACGTCTTTTCATTTTTCTAGATGATACTTGTTCGAATCCCAAAACCGCAAACAACTACGAACGGGTACACATATTTTGAACTAGACTGACCATCACCTTCTAGCTGAGTTGTTCGTTGGCTGATGTAGCGCTGGGAAAGATGAGGGAGCTGGAGAACCAGGACGCGCCAGTAAATAATGCTACCACCGTGCTATCTACACTTGTCCGCTAGAAATATTTTCTTACTTCTCTGTCCCACGAATTTATGGTGATTTAGGTGTTTTGTGTACCACACAATGCTTTTGATTGGTTGTATGGCGTTGATTAGGGTAGATTTTGATTTTTGACCAATCAATATGCCCTTGATCGAAAAAAACTCGCAATCTTTAACGCGTATTTATGGGCGTTCTATCGCCGTTGAAAGGTTGTTATTGGTCCAACAGCAAAACATTCGTAAGAACTTTACATCAGAACGTTTGGCGTAATGTCGCCATAAACTGATTGTTTTACGAAATTAAACCTATTGAGGTCGTGTCGTTGGCGCTTCCTCCGATACACAACGTCGGGTAGCCTCTAAGGATTACAACGTACCATTTTACGTCCGCTGAAAGTGCTTAGCTTGCGAGATACAGCCTTGGAACGACAATTGGCTGAAAACGTGTCGTTGGGGCCTCCCCCCGATACACAACGTCGGATAGCATGTTGGGATCACAACGCGCCATATTACATCCTCTGAAAGTGCTTCATTCGCGAGATACAGTCTTCGAAAGCCTATTGCCTGAAACCTTGATGTTGGCGCTTCCTCCGATACACAACGTCGGGTAGCCTCTAAGGATTACAACGTACCATTTTACGTCCGCTGAAAGTGCTTAGCTTGCGAGATACAGCCTTGGAACGACAATTGGCTGAAAACGTGTCGTTGGGGCCTCCCCGATACACAACGTCGGATAGCATGTTGGGATCACAACGCGCCATATTACATCCTCTGAAAGTGCTTCATTCGCGAGATACAGTCTTCGAAAGCCTATTGCCTGAAACCTTGATGTTGGCGCTTCCTCCGATACACAACGTCGGGTAGCCTCTAAGGATTACAACGTACCATTTTACGTCCGCTGAAAGTGCTTAGTTTGCGAGATACAGCCTTGGAACGACAATTGGCTGAAAACGTGTCGTTGGGGCCTCCTCCGATACACAACGTCGGATAGCATGTTGGGATCACAACGCGCCATATTACATCCTCTGAAAGTGCTTCATTCGCGAGATACAGTCTTCGAAAGCCTATTGCCTGAAACCTTGATGTTGGCGCTTCCTCCGATACACAACGTCGGGTAGCCTCTAAGGATTACAACGTACCATTTACGTCCGCTGAAAGTGCTTAGCTTGCGAGATACAGCCTTGGAACGACAATTGGCTGAAAACGTGTCGTTGGGGCCTCCCCCCGATACACAACGTCGGATAGCATGTTGGGATCACAACGCGCCATATTACATCCTCTGAAAGTGCTTCATTCGCGAGATACAGTCTTCGAAAGCCTATTGCCTGAAACCTTGATGTTGGCGCTTCCTCCGATACACAACGTCGGGTAGCCTCTAAGGATTACAACGTACCATTTTACGTCCGCTGAAAGTGCTTAGTTTGCGAGATACAGCCTTGGAACGACAATTGGCTGAAAACGTGTCGTTGGGGCCTCCCCCGATACACAACGTCGGGTAGCCTGTTGGGATCACAACGCGCCATATTACATCCTCTGAAAGTGCTTCATTCGCGAGATACAGTCTTCGAAAGCCTATTGCCTGAAACCTTGATGTTGGCGCTTCCTCCGATACACAACGTCGGGTAGCCTCTAAGGATTACAACGTACCATTTTACGTCCGCTGAAAGTGCTTAGTTTGCGAGATACAGCCTTGGAACGACAATTGGCTGAAAACGTGTCGTTGGGGCCTCCCCGATACACAACGTCGGATAGCCTGTTGGGATCACAACGCGCCATATTACATCCTCTGAAAGTGCTTCATTCGCGAGATACAGTCTTCGAAAGCCTATTGCCTGAAACCTTGATGTTGGCGCTTCCTCCGATACACAACGTCGGGTAGCCTCTAAGGATTACAACGTACCATTTTACGTCCGCTGAAAGTGCTTAGTTTGCGAGATACAGCCTTGGAACGACAATTGGCTGAAAACGTGTCGTTGGGGCCTCCCCGATACACAACGTCGGATAGCCTGTTGGGATCACAACGCGCCATATTACATCCTCTGAAAGTGCTTCATTCGCGAGATACAGTCTTCGAAAGCCTATTGCCTGAAACCTTGATGTTGGCGCTTCCTCCGATACACAACGTCGGGTAGCCTCTAAGGATTACAACGTACCATTTTACGTCCGCTGAAAGTGCTTAGTTTGCGAGATACAGCCTTGGAACGACAATTGGCTGAAAACGTGTCGTTGGGGCCTCCCCCCGATACACAACGTCGGATAGCATGTTGGGATCACAACGCGCCATATTACATCCTCTGAAAGTGCTTCATTCGCGAGATACAGTCTTCGAAAGCCTATTGCCTGAAACCTTGATGTTGGCGCTTCCTCCGATACACAACGTCGGGTAGCCTCTAAGGATTACAACGTACCATTTTACGTCCGCTGAAAGTGCTTAGTTTGCGAGATACAGCCTTGGAACGACAATTGGCTGAAAACGTGTCGTTGGGGCCTCCCCGATACACAACGTCGGATAGCATGTTGGGATCACAACGCGCCATATTACATCCTCTGAAAGTGCTTCATTCGCGAGATACAGTCTTCGAAAGCCTATTGCCTGAAACCTTGATGTTGGCGCTTCCTCCGATACACAACGTCGGGTAGCCTCTAAGGATTACAACGTACCATTTTACGTCCGCTGAAAGTGCTTAGTTTGCGAGATACAGCCTTGGAACGACAATTGGCTGAAAACGTGTCGTTGGGCCTCCCCGATACACAACGTCGGATAGCATGTTGGGATCACAACGCGCCATATTACATCCTCTGAAAGTGCTTCATTCGCGAGATACAGTCTTCGAAAGCCTATTGCCTGAAACCTTGATGTTGGCGCTTCCTCCGATACACAACGTCGGGTAGCCTCTAAGGATTACAACGTACCATTTTACGTCCGCTGAAAGTGCTTAGTTTGCGAGATACAGCCTTGGAACGACAATTGGCTGAAAACGTGTCGTTGGGGCCTCCCCGATACACAACGTCGGATAGCATGTTGGGATCACAACGCGCCATATTACATCCTCTGAAAGTGCTTCATTCGCGAGATACAGTCTTCGAAAGCCTATTGCCTGAAACCTTGATGTTGGCGCTTCCTCCGATACACAACGTCGGGTAGCCTCTAAGGATTACAACGTACCATTTTACGTCCGCTGAAAGTGCTTAGTTTGCGAGATACAGCCTTGGAACGACAATTGGCTGAAAACGTGTCGTTGGGGCCTCCCCCCGATACACAACGTCGGATAGCATGTTGGGATCACAACGCGCCATATTACATCCTCTGAAAGTGCTTCATTCGCGAGATACAGTCTTCGAAAGCCTATTGCCTGAAACCTTGATGTTGGCGCTTCCTCCGATACACAACGTCGGGTAGCCTCTAAGGATTACAACGTACCATTTTACGTCCGCTGAAAGTGCTTAGCTTGCGAGATACAGCCTTGGAACGACAATTGGCTGAAAACGTGTCGTTGGGGCCTCCCCCCGATACACAACGTCGGATAGCATGTTGGGATCACAACGCGCCATATTACATCCTCTGAAAGTGCTTCATTCGCGAGATACAGTCTTCGAAAGCCTATTGCCTGAAACCTTGATGTTGGCGCTTCCTCCGATACACAACGTCGGGTAGCCTCTAAGGATTACAACGTACCATTTTACGTCCGCTGAAAGTGCTTAGTTTGCGAGATACAGCCTTGGAACGACAATTGGCTGAAAACGTGTCGTTGGGGCCTCCCCGATACACAACGTCGGATAGCCTGTTGGGATCACAACGCGCCATATTACATCCTCTGAAAGTGCTTCATTCGCGAGATACAGTCTTCGAAAGCCTATTGCCTGAAACCTTGATGTTGGCGCTTCCTCCGATACACAACGTCGGGTAGCCTCTAAGGATTACAACGTACCATTTTACGTCCGCTGAAAGTGCTTAGTTTGCGAGATACAGCCTTGGAACGACAATTGGCTGAAAACGTGTCGTTGGGGCCTCCCCGATACACAACGTCGGATAGCATGTTGGGATCACAACGCGCCATATTACATCCTCTGAAAGTGCTTCATTCGCGAGATACAGTCTTCGAAAGCCTATTGCCTGAAACCTTGATGTTGGCGCTTCCTCCGATACACAACGTCGGGTAGCCTCTAAGGATTACAACGTACCATTTTACGTCCGCTGAAAGTGCTTAGTTTGCGAGATACAGCCTTGGAACGACAATTGGCTGAAAACGTGTCGTTGGGGCCTCCCCGATACACAACGTCGGATAGCATGTTGGGATCACAACGCGCCATATTACATCCTCTGAAAGTGCTTCATTCGCGAGATACAGTCTTCGAAAGCCTATTGCCTGAAACCTTGATGTTGGCGCTTCCTCCGATACACAACGTCGGGTAGCCTCTAAGGATTACAACGTACCATTTTACGTCCGCTGAAAGTGCTTAGCTTGCGAGATACAGCCTTGGAACGACAATTGGCTGAAAACGTGTCGTTGGGGCCTCCCCGATACACAACGTCGGATAGCATGTTGGGATCACAACGCGCCATATTACATCCTCTGAAAGTGCTTCATTCGCGAGATACAGTCTTCGAAAGCCTATTGCCTGAAACCTTGATGTTGGCGCTTCCTCCGATACACAACGTCGGGTAGCCTCTAAGGATTACAACGTACCATTTTACGTCCGCTGAAAGTGCTTAGCTTGCGAGATACAGCCTTGGAACGACAATTGGCTGAAAACGTGTCGTTGGGGCCTCCCCGATACACAACGTCGGATAGCATGTTGGGATCACAACGCGCCATATTACATCCTCTGAAAGTGCTTCATTCGCGAGATACAGTCTTCGAAAGCCTATTGCCTGAAACCTTGATGTTGGCGCTTCCTCCGATACACAACGTCGGGTAGCCTCTAAGGATTACAACGTACCATTTTACGTCCGCTGAAAGTGCTTAGCTTGCGAGATACAGCCTTGGAACGACAATTGGCTGAAAACGTGTCGTTGGGGCCTCCCCGATACACAACGTCGGATAGCATGTTGGGATCACAACGCGCCATATTACATCCTCTGAAAGTGCTTCATTCGCGAGATACAGTCTTCGAAAGCCTATTGCCTGAAACCTTGATGTTGGCGCTTCCTCCGATACACAACGTCGGGTAGCCTCTAAGGATTACAACGTACCATTTTACGTCCGCTGAAAGTGCTTAGCTTGCGAGATACAGCCTTGGAACGACAATTGGCTGAAAACGTGTCGTTGGGGCCTCCCCGATACACAACGTCGGATAGCATGTTGGGATCACAACGCGCCATATTACATCCTCTGAAAGTGCTTCATTCGCGAGATACAGTCTTCGAAAGCCTATTGCCTGAAACCTTGATGTTGGCGCTTCCTCCGATACACAACGTCGGGTAGCCTCTAAGGATTACAACGTACCATTTTACGTCCGCTGAAAGTGCTTGCGAGATACAGCCTTGGAACGACAATTGGCTGAAAACGTGTCGTTGGGGCCTCCCCGATACACAACGTCGGATAGCATGTTGGGATCACAACGCGCCATATTACATCCTCTGAAAGTGCTTCATTCGCGAGATACAGTCTTCGAAAGCCTATTGCCTGAAACCTTGATGTTGGCGCTTCCTCCGATACACAACGTCGGGTAGCCTCTAAGGATTACAACGTACCATTTTACGTCCGCTGAAAGTGCTTAGCTTGCGAGATACAGCCTTGGAACGACAATTGGCTGAAAACGTGTCGTTGGGGCCTCCCCGATACACAACGTCGGATAGCATGTTGGGATCACAACGCGCCATATTACATCCTCTGAAAGTGCTTCATTCGCGAGATACAGTCTTCGAAAGCCTATTGCCTGAAACCTTGATGTTGGCGCTTCCTCCGATACACAACGTCGGGTAGCCTCTAAGGATTACAACGTACCATTTTACGTCCGCTGAAAGTGCTTAGCTTGCGAGATACAGCCTTGGAACGACAATTGGCTGAAAACGTGTCGTTGGGGCCTCCCCGATACACAACGTCGGATAGCATGTTGGGATCACAACGCGCCATATTACATCCTCTGAAAGTGCTTCATTCGCGAGATACAGTCTTCGAAAGCCTATTGCCTGAAACCTTGATGTTGGCGCTTCCTCCGATACACAACGTCGGGTAGCCTCTAAGGATTACAACGTACCATTTTACGTCCGCTGAAAGTGCTTAGCTTGCGAGATACAGCCTTGGAACGACAATTGGCTGAAAACGTGTCGTTGGGGCCTCCCCGATACACAACGTCGGATAGCATGTTGGGATCACAACGCGCCATATTACATCCTCTGAAAGTGCTTCATTCGCGAGATACAGTCTTCGAAAGCCTATTGCCTGAAACCTTGATGTTGGCGCTTCCTCCGATACACAACGTCGGGTAGCCTCTAAGGATTACAACGTACCATTTTACGTCCGCTGAAAGTGCTTAGCTTGCGAGATACAGCCTTGGAACGACAATTGGCTGAAAACGTGTCGTTGGGGCCTCCCCGATACACAACGTCGGATAGCATGTTGGGATCACAACGCGCCATATTACATCCTCTGAAAGTGCTTCATTCGCGAGATACAGTCTTCGAAAGCCTATTGCCTGAAACCTTGATGTTGGCGCTTCCTCCGATACACAACGTCGGGTAGCCTCTAAGGATTACAACGTACCATTTTACGTCCGCTGAAAGTGCTTAGCTTGCGAGATACAGCCTTGGAACGACAATTGGCTGAAAACGTGTCGTTGGGGCCTCCCCGATACACAACGTCGGATAGCATGTTGGGATCACAACGCGCCATATTACATCCTCTGAAAGTGCTTCATTCGCGAGATACAGTCTTCGAAAGCCTATTGCCTGAAACCTTGATGTTGGCGCTTCCTCCGATACACAACGTCGGGTAGCCTCTAAGGATTACAACGTACCATTTTACGTCCGCTGAAAGTGCTTAGCTTGCGAGATACAGCCTTGGAACGACAATTGGCTGAAAACGTGTCGTTGGGGCCTCCCCGATACACAACGTCGGATAGCATGTTGGGATCACAACGCGCCATATTACATCCTCTGAAAGTGCTTCATTCGCGAGATACAGTCTTCGAAAGCCTATTGCCTGAAACCTTGATGTTGGCGCTTCCTCCGATACACAACGTCGGGTAGCCTCTAAGGATTACAACGTACCATTTTACGTCCGCTGAAAGTGCTTAGCTTGCGAGATACAGCCTTGGAACGACAATTGGCTGAAAACGTGTCGTTGGGGCCTCCCCGATACACAACGTCGGATAGCATGTTGGGATCACAACGCGCCATATTACATCCTCTGAAAGTGCTTCATTCGCGAGATACAGTCTTCGAAAGCCTATTGCCTGAAACCTTGATGTTGGCGCTTCCTCCGATACACAACGTCGGGTAGCCTCTAAGGATTACAACGTACCATTTTACGTCCGCTGAAAGTGCTTAGCTTGCGAGATACAGCCTTGGAACGACAATTGGCTGAAAACGTGTCGTTGGGGCCTCCCCGATACACAACGTCGGATAGCATGTTGGGATCACAACGCGCCATATTACATCCTCTGAAAGTGCTTCATTCGCGAGATACAGTCTTCGAAAGCCTATTGCCTGAAACCTTGATGTTGGCGCTTCCTCCGATACACAACGTCGGGTAGCCTCTAAGGATTACAACGTACCATTTTACGTCCGCTGAAAGTGCTTAGCTTGCGAGATACAGCCTTGGAACGACAATTGGCTGAAAACGTGTCGTTGGGGCCTCCCCGATACACAACGTCGGATAGCATGTTGGGATCACAACGCGCCATATTACATCCTCTGAAAGTGCTTCATTCGCGAGATACAGTCTTCGAAAGCCTATTGCCTGAAACCTTGATGTTGGCGCTTCCTCCGATACACAACGTCGGGTAGCCTCTAAGGATTACAACGTACCATTTTACGTCCGCTGAAAGTGCTTAGCTTGCGAGATACAGCCTTGGAACGACAATTGGCTGAAAACGTGTCGTTGGGGCCTCCCCGATACACAACGTCGGATAGCATGTTGGGATCACAACGCGCCATATTACATCCTCTGAAAGTGCTTCATTCGCGAGATACAGTCTTCGAAAGCCTATTGCCTGAAACCTTGATGTTGGCGCTTCCTCCGATACACAACGTCGGGTAGCCTCTAAGGATTACAACGTACCATTTTACGTCCGCTGAAAGTGCTTAGCTTGCGAGATACAGCCTTGGAACGACAATTGGCTGAAAACGTGTCGTTGGGGCCTCCCCGATACACAACGTCGGATAGCATGTTGGGATCACAACGCGCCATATTACATCCTCTGAAAGTGCTTCATTCGCGAGATACAGTCTTCGAAAGCCTATTGCCTGAAACCTTGATGTTGGCGCTTCCTCCGATACACAACGTCGGGTAGCCTCTAAGGATTACAACGTACCATTTTACGTCCGCTGAAAGTGCTTAGCTTGCGAGATACAGCCTTGGAACGACAATTGGCTGAAAACGTGTCGTTGGGGCCTCCCCGATACACAACGTCGGATAGCATGTTGGGATCACAACGCGCCATATTACATCCTCTGAAAGTGCTTCATTCGCGAGATACAGTCTTCGAAAGCCTATTGCCTGAAACCTTGATGTTGGCGCTTCCTCCGATACACAACGTCGGGTAGCCTCTAAGGATTACAACGTACCATTTTACGTCCGCTGAAAGTGCTTAGCTTGCGAGATACAGCCTTGGAACGACAATTGGCTGAAAACGTGTCGTTGGGGCCTCCCCGATACACAACGTCGGATAGCATGTTGGGATCACAACGCGCCATATTACATCCTCTGAAAGTGCTTCATTCGCGAGATACAGTCTTCGAAAGCCTATTGCCTGAAACCTTGATGTTGGCGCTTCCTCCGATACACAACGTCGGGTAGCCTCTAAGGATTACAACGTACCATTTTACGTCCGCTGAAAGTGCTTAGCTTGCGAGATACAGCCTTGGAACGACAATTGGCTGAAAACGTGTCGTTGGGGCCTCCCCGATACACAACGTCGGATAGCATGTTGGGATCACAACGCGCCATATTACATCCTCTGAAAGTGCTTCATTCGCGAGATACAGTCTTCGAAAGCCTATTGCCTGAAACCTTGATGTTGGCGCTTCCTCCGATACACAACGTCGGGTAGCCTCTAAGGATTACAACGTACCATTTTACGTCCGCTGAAAGTGCTTAGCTTGCGAGATACAGCCTTGGAACGACAATTGGCTGAAAACGTGTCGTTGGGGCCTCCCCGATACACAACGTCGGATAGCATGTTGGGATCACAACGCGCCATATTACATCCTCTGAAAGTGCTTCATTCGCGAGATACAGTCTTCGAAAGCCTATTGCCTGAAACCTTGATGTTGGCGCTTCCTCCGATACACAACGTCGGGTAGCCTCTAAGGATTACAACGTACCATTTTACGTCCGCTGAAAGTGCTTAGCTTGCGAGATACAGCCTTGGAACGACAATTGGCTGAAAACGTGTCGTTGGGGCCTCCCCGATACACAACGTCGGATAGCATGTTGGGATCACAACGCGCCATATTACATCCTCTGAAAGTGCTTCATTCGCGAGATACAGTCTTCGAAAGCCTATTGCCTGAAACCTTGATGTTGGCGCTTCCTCCGATACACAACGTCGGGTAGCCTCTAAGGATTACAACGTACCATTTTACGTCCGCTGAAAGTGCTTAGTTTGCGAGATACAGCCTTGGAACGACAATTGGCTGAAAACGTGTCGTTGGGGCCTCCCCGATACACAACGTCGGATAGCATGTTGGGATCACAACGCGCCATATTACATCCTCTGAAAGTGCTTCATTCGCGAGATACAGTCTTCGAAAGCCTATTGCCTGAAACCTTGATGTTGGCGCTTCCTCCGATACACAACGTCGGGTAGCCTCTAAGGATTACAACGTACCATTTTACGTCCGCTGAAAGTGCTTAGCTTGCGAGATACAGCCTTGGAACGACAATTGGCTGAAAACGTGTCGTTGGGGCCTCCCCGATACACAACGTCGGATAGCATGTTGGGATCACAACGCGCCATATTACATCCTCTGAAAGTGCTTCATTCGCGAGATACAGTCTTCGAAAGCCTATTGCCTGAAACCTTGATGTTGGCGCTTCCTCCGATACACAACGTCGGGTAGCCTCTAAGGATTACAACGTACCATTTTACGTCCGCTGAAAGTGCTTAGCTTGCGAGATACAGCCTTGGAACGACAATTGGCTGAAAACGTGTCGTTGGGGCCTCCCCGATACACAACGTCGGATAGCATGTTGGGATCACAACGCGCCATATTACATCCTCTGAAAGTGCTTCATTCGCGAGATACAGTCTTCGAAAGCCTATTGCCTGAAACCTTGATGTTGGCGCTTCCTCCGATACACAACGTCGGGTAGCCTCTAAGGATTACAACGTACCATTTTACGTCCGCTGAAAGTGCTTAGCTTGCGAGATACAGCCTTGGAACGACAATTGGCTGAAAACGTGTCGTTGGGGCCTCCCCGATACACAACGTCGGATAGCATGTTGGGATCACAACGCGCCATATTACATCCTCTGAAAGTGCTTCATTCGCGAGATACAGTCTTCGAAAGCCTATTGCCTGAAACCTTGATGTTGGCGCTTCCTCCGATACACAACGTCGGGTAGCCTCTAAGGATTACAACGTACCATTTTACGTCCGCTGAAAGTGCTTAGCTTGCGAGATACAGCCTTGGAACGACAATTGGCTGAAAACGTGTCGTTGGGGCCTCCCCGATACACAACGTCGGATAGCATGTTGGGATCACAACGCGCCATATTACATCCTCTGAAAGTGCTTCATTCGCGAGATACAGTCTTCGAAAGCCTATTGCCTGAAACCTTGATGTTGGCGCTTCCTCCGATACACAACGTCGGGTAGCCTCTAAGGATTACAACGTACCATTTTACGTCCGCTGAAAGTGCTTAGCTTGCGAGATACAGCCTTGGAACGACAATTGGCTGAAAACGTGTCGTTGGGGCCTCCCCGATACACAACGTCGGATAGCATGTTGGGATCACAACGCGCCATATTACATCCTCTGAAAGTGCTTCATTCGCGAGATACAGTCTTCGAAAGCCTATTGCCTGAAACCTTGATGTTGGCGCTTCCTCCGATACACAACGTCGGGTAGCCTCTAAGGATTACAACGTACCATTTTACGTCCGCTGAAAGTGCTTAGTTTGCGAGATACAGCCTTGGAACGACAATTGGCTGAAAACGTGTCGTTGGGGCCTCCCCGATACACAACGTCGGATAGCATGTTGGGATCACAACGCGCCATATTACATCCTCTGAAAGTGCTTCATTCGCGAGATACAGTCTTCGAAAGCCTATTGCCTGAAACCTTGATGTTGGCGCTTCCTCCGATACACAACGTCGGGTAGCCTCTAAGGATTACAACGTACCATTTTACGTCCGCTGAAAGTGCTTAGTTTGCGAGATACAGCCTTGGAACGACAATTGGCTGAAAACGTGTCGTTGGGGCCTCCCCGATACACAACGTCGGATAGCATGTTGGGATCACAACGCGCCATATTACATCCTCTGAAAGTGCTTCATTCGCGAGATACAGTCTTCGAAAGCCTATTGCCTGAAACCTTGATGTTGGCGCTTCCTCCGATACACAACGTCGGGTAGCCTCTAAGGATTACAACGTACCATTTTACGTCCGCTGAAAGTGCTTAGTTTGCGAGATACAGCCTTGGAACGACAATTGGCTGAAAACGTGTCGTTGGGGCCTCCCCGATACACAACGTCGGATAGCATGTTGGGATCACAACGCGCCATATTACATCCTCTGAAAGTGCTTCATTCGCGAGATACAGTCTTCGAAAGCCTATTGCCTGAAACCTTGATGTTGGCGCTTCCTCCGATACACAACGTCGGGTAGCCTCTAAGGATTACAACGTACCATTTTACGTCCGCTGAAAGTGCTTAGCTTGCGAGATACAGCCTTGGAACGACAATTGGCTGAAAACGTGTCGTTGGGGCCTCCCCGATACACAACGTCGGATAGCATGTTGGGATCACAACGCGCCATATTACATCCTCTGAAAGTGCTTCATTCGCGAGA
Organism: Phytophthora sp. ST_20190627; assembly: GCA_014706145.1. Classification (NCBI taxonomy): domain Eukaryota; phylum Oomycota; class Peronosporomycetes; order Peronosporales; family Peronosporaceae; genus Phytophthora; species Phytophthora sp. ST_20190627. Next base: position 27,164 of record JACBOU010000115.1, on the reverse strand, counting down.
TACAGTCTTCGAAAGCCTATTGCCTGAAACCTTGATGTTGGCGCTTCCTCCGATACACAACGTCGGGTAGCCTCTAAGGATTACAACGTACCATTTTACGTCCGCTGAAAGTGCTTAGCTTGCGAGATACAGCCTTGGAACGACAATTGGCTGAAAACGTGTCGTTGGGGCCTCCCCCCGATACACAACGTCGGATAGCATGTTGGGATCACAACGCGCCATATTACATCCTCTGAAAGTGCTTCATTCGCGAGATACAGTCTTCGAAAGCCTATTGCCTGAAACCTTGATGTTGGCGCTTCCTCCGATACACAACGTCGGGTAGCCTCTAAGGATTACAACGTACCATTTTACGTCCGCTGAAAGTGCTTAGCTTGCGAGATACAGCCTTGGAACGACAATTGGCTGAAAACGTGTCGTTGGGGCCTCCCCGATACACAACGTCGGATAGCATGTTGGGATCACAACGCGCCATATTACATCCTCTGAAAGTGCTTCATTCGCGAGATACAGTCTTCGAAAGCCTATTGCCTGAAACCTTGATGTTGGCGCTTCCTCCGATACACAACGTCGGGTAGCCTCTAAGGATTACAACGTACCATTTTACGTCCGCTGAAAGTGCTTAGCTTGCGAGATACAGCCTTGGAACGACAATTGGCTGAAAACGTGTCGTTGGGGCCTCCCCGATACACAACGTCGGATAGCATGTTGGGATCACAACGCGCCATATTACATCCTCTGAAAGTGCTTCATTCGCGAGATACAGTCTTCGAAAGCCTATTGCCTGAAACCTTGATGTTGGCGCTTCCTCCGATACACAACGTCGGGTAGCCTCTAAGGATTACAACGTACCATTTTACGTCCGCTGAAAGTGCTTAGTTTGCGAGATACAGCCTTGGAACGACAATTGGCTGAAAACGTGTCGTTGGGGCCTCCCCGATACACAACGTCGGATAGCATGTTGGGATCACAACGCGCCATATTACATCCTCTGAAAGTGCTTCATTCGCGAGATACAGTCTTCGAAAGCCTATTGCCTGAAACCTTGATGTTGGCGCTTCCTCCGATACACAACGTCGGGTAGCCTCTAAGGATTACAACGTACCATTTTACGTCCGCTGAAAGTGCTTAGTTTGCGAGATACAGCCTTGGAACGACAATTGGCTGAAAACGTGTCGTTGGGGCCTCCCCGATACACAACGTCGGATAGCATGTTGGGATCACAACGCGCCATATTACATCCTCTGAAAGTGCTTCATTCGCGAGATACAGTCTTCGAAAGCCTATTGCCTGAAACCTTGATGTTGGCGCTTCCTCCGATACACAACGTCGGGTAGCCTCTAAGGATTACAACGTACCATTTTACGTCCGCTGAAAGTGCTTAGTTTGCGAGATACAGCCTTGGAACGACAATTGGCTGAAAACGTGTCGTTGGGGCCTCCCCGATACACAACGTCGGATAGCATGTTGGGATCACAACGCGCCATATTACATCCTCTGAAAGTGCTTCATTCGCGAGATACAGTCTTCGAAAGCCTATTGCCTGAAACCTTGATGTTGGCGCTTCCTCCGATACACAACGTCGGGTAGCCTCTAAGGATTACAACGTACCATTTTACGTCCGCTGAAAGTGCTTAGTTTGCGAGATACAGCCTTGGAACGACAATTGGCTGAAAACGTGTCGTTGGGGCCTCCCCGATACACAACGTCGGATAGCATGTTGGGATCACAACGCGCCATATTACATCCTCTGAAAGTGCTTCATTCGCGAGATACAGTCTTCGAAAGCCTATTGCCTGAAACCTTGATGTTGGCGCTTCCTCCGATACACAACGTCGGGTAGCCTCTAAGGATTACAACGTACCATTTTACGTCCGCTGAAAGTGCTTAGTTTGCGAGATACAGCCTTGGAACGACAATTGGCTGAAAACGTGTCGTTGGGGCCTCCCCGATACACAACGTCGGATAGCATGTTGGGATCACAACGCGCCATATTACATCCTCTGAAAGTGCTTCATTCGCGAGATACAGTCTTCGAAAGCCTATTGCCTGAAACCTTGATGTTGGCGCTTCCTCCGATACACAACGTCGGGTAGCCTCTAAGGATTACAACGTACCATTTTACGTCCGCTGAAAGTGCTTAGTTTGCGAGATACAGCCTTGGAACGACAATTGGCTGAAAACGTGTCGTTGGGGCCTCCTCCGATACACAACGTCGGATAGCATGTTGGGATCACAACGCGCCATATTACATCCTCTGAAAGTGCTTCATTCGCGAGATACAGTCTTCGAAAGCCTATTGCCTGAAACCTTGATGTTGGCGCTTCCTCCGATACACAACGTCGGGTAGCCTCTAAGGATTACAACGTACCATTTTACGTCCGCTGAAAGTGCTTAGTTTGCGAGATACAGCCTTGGAACGACAATTGGCTGAAAACGTGTCGTTGGGGCCTCCCCGATACACAACGTCGGATAGCATGTTGGGATCACAACCCGCCATATTACATCCTCTGAAAGTGCTTCATTCGCGAGATACAGTCTTCGAAAGCCTATTGCCTGAAACCTTGATGTTGGCGCTTCCTCCGATACACAACGTCGGGTAGCCTCTAAGGATTACAACGTACCATTTTACGTCCGCTGAAAGTGCTTCGTTTGCGAGATACAGCCTTGGAACGACAATTGGCTTGAAAACGTGTCGTTGGGGCCTCCTCCGATACACAACGTCGGATAGCATGTTGGGATCACAACCCGCCATATTACATCCTCTGAAAGTGCTTCATTCGCGAGATACAGTCTTCGAAAGCCTATTGCCTGAAACCTTGATGTTGGCGCTTCCTCCGATACACAACGTCGGGTAGCCTCTAAGGATTACAACGTACCATTTTACGTCCGCTGAAAGTGCTTCGTTTGCGAGATACAGCCTTGGAACGACAATTGGCTGAAAACTTGTCGTTGGCGCCTCCTCCGATACACAACGTCGGATAGCCTTTGGGATCACAACCCGCCATATTACATCCTCTGAAAGTGCTTCATTCGCGAGATACAGTCTTCGAAAGCCTATTGCCTGAAACCTTGATGTTGGCGCTTCCTCCGATACACAACGTCGGGTAGCCTCTAAGGATTACAACGTACCATTTTACGTCCGCTGAAAGTGCTTAGTTTGCGAGATACAGCCTTGGAACGACAATTGGCTTGAAAACTTGCCGTTGGCGCCTCCTCCGATACACAACGTCGGATAGCCTTTGGGATCACAACCCGCCATATTACATCCTCTGAAAGTGCTTCATTCGCGAGATACAGTCTTCGAAAGCCTATTGCCTGAAACCTTGATGTTGGCGCTTCCTCCGATACACAACGTCGGGTAGCCTCTAAGGATTACAACGTACCATTTTACGTCCGCTGAAAGTGCTTCGTTTGCGAGATACAGCCTTGGAACGACAATTGGCTGAAAACTTGCCGTTGGCGCCTCCCCCGATACACAACGTCGGATAGCCTTTGGGATCACAACCCGCCATATTACATCCTCTGAAAGTGCTTCATTCGCGAGATACAGTCTTCGAAAGCCTATTGCCTGAAACCTTGATGTTGGCGCTTCCTCCGATACACAACGTCGGGTAGCCTCTAAGGATTACAACGTACCATTTTACGTCCGCTGAAAGTGCTTCGTTTGCGAGATACAGCCTTGGAACGACAATTGGCTTGAAAACTTGCCGTTGGCGCCTCCTCCGATACACAACGTCGGATAGCCTTTGGGATCACAACCCGCCATATTACATCCTCTGAAAGTGCTTCATTCGCGAGATACAGTCTTCGAAAGCCTATTGCCTGAAACCTTGATGTTGGCGCTTCCTCCGATACACAACGTCGGGTAGCCTCTAAGGATTACAACGTACCATTTTACGTCCGCTGAAAGTGCTTCGTTTGCGAGATACAGCCTTGGAACGACAATTGGCTTGAAAACTTGCCGTTGGCGCCTCCTCCGATACACAACGTCGGATAGCCTTTAGGGATCACAACCCGCCATATTACATCCTCTGAAAGTGCTTCATTCGCGAGATACAGTCTTCGAAAGCCTATTGCCTGAAACCTTGATGTTGGCGCTTCCTCCGATACACAACGTCGGGTAGCCTCTAAGGATTACAACGTACCATTTTACGTCCGCTGAAAGTGCTTCGTTTGCGAGATACAGCCTTGGAACGACAATTGGCTTGAAAACTTGCCGTTGGCGCCTCCCCCGATACACAACGTCGGATAGCCTTTGGGTCACAACCCGCCATATTACATCCTCTGAAAGTGCTTCATTCGCGAGATACAGTCTTCGAAAGCCTATTGCCTGAAACCTTGATGTTGGCGCTTCCTCCGATACACAACGTCGGGTAGCCTCTAAGGATTACAACGTACCATTTTACGTCCGCTGAAAGTGCTTCGTTTGCGAGATACAGCCTTGGAACGACAATTGGCTTGAAAACTTGCCGTTGGCGCCTCCTCCGATACACAACGTCGGATAGCCTTTGGGATCACAACCCGCCATATTACATCCTCTGAAAGTGCTTCATTCGCGAGATACAGTCTTCGAAAGCCTATTGCCTGAAACCTTGATGTTGGCGCTTCCTCCGATACACAACGTCGGGTAGCCTCTAAGGATTACAACGTACCATTTTACGTCCGCTGAAAGTGCTTCGTTTGCGAGATACAGCCTTGGAACGACAATTGGCTTGAAAACTTGCCGTTGGCGCCTCCTCCGATACACAACGTCGGATAGCCTTTGGGATCACAACCCGCCATATTACATCCTCTGAAAGTGCTTCATTCGCGAGATACAGTCTTCGAAAGCCTATTGCCTGAAACCTTGATGTTGGCGCTTCCTCCGATACACAACGTCGGGTAGCCTCTAAGGATTACAACGTACCATTTTACGTCCGCTGAAAGTGCTTCGTTTGCGAGATACAGCCTTGGAACGACAATTGGCTTGAAAACTTGCCGTTGGCGCCTCCTCCGATACACAACGTCGGATAGCCTTTGGGATCACAACCCGCCATATTACATCCTCTGAAAGTGCTTCATTCGCGAGATACAGTCTTCGAAAGCCTATTGCCTGAAACCTTGATGTTGGCGCTTCCTCCGATACACAACGTCGGGTAGCCTCTAAGGATTACAACGTACCATTTTACGTCCGCTGAAAGTGCTTCGTTTGCGAGATACAGCCTTGGAACGACAATTGGCTTGAAAACTTGCCGTTGGCGCCTCCTCCGATACACAACGTCGGATAGCCTTTAGGGATCACAACCCGCCATATTACATCCTCTGAAAGTGCTTCATTCGCGAGATACAGTCTTCGAAAGCCTATTGCCTGAAACCTTGATGTTGGCGCTTCCTCCGATACACAACGTCGGGTAGCCTCTAAGGATTACAACGTACCATTTTACGTCCGCTGAAAGTGCTTCGTTTGCGAGATACAGCCTTGGAACGACAATTGGCTTGAAAACTTGCCGTTGGCGCCTCCTCCGATACACAACGTCGGATAGCCTTTGGGATCACAACCCGCCATATTACATCCTCTGAAAGTGCTTCATTCGCGAGATACAGTCTTCGAAAGCCTATTGCCTGAAACCTTGATGTTGGCGCTTCCTCCGATACACAACGTCGGGTAGCCTCTAAGGATTACAACGTACCATTTTACGTCCGCTGAAAGTGCTTCGTTTGCGAGATACAGCCTTGGAACGACAATTGGCTTGAAAACTTGCCGTTGGCGCCTCCCCCGATACACAACGTCGGATAGCCTTTAGGGATCACAACCCGCCATATTACATCCTCTGAAAGTGCTTCATTCGCGAGATACAGTCTTCGAAAGCCTATTGCCTGAAACCTTGATGTTGGCGCTTCCTCCGATACACAACGTCGGGTAGCCTCTAAGGATTACAACGTACCATTTTACGTCCGCTGAAAGTGCTTCGTTTGCGAGATACAGCCTTGGAACGACAATTGGCTTGAAAACTTGCCGTTGGCGCCTCCTCCGATACACAACGTCGGGTAGCCTTTGGGTCACAACCCGCCATATTACATCCTCTGAAAGTGCTTCATTCGCGAGATACAGTCTTCGAAAGCCTATTGCCTGAAACCTTGATGTTGGCGCTTCCTCCGATACACAACGTCGGGTAGCCTCTAAGGATTACAACGTACCATTTTACGTCCGCTGAAAGTGCTTCGTTTGCGAGATACAGCCTTGGAACGACAATTGGCTTGAAAACTTGCCGTTGGCGCCTCCTCCGATACACAACGTCGGGTAGCCTTTAGGGATCACAACCCGCCATATTACATCCTCTGAAAGTGCTTCATTCGCGAGATACAGTCTTCGAAAGCCTATTGCCTGAAACCTTGATGTTGGCGCTTCCTCCGATACACAACGTCGGGTAGCCTCTAAGGATTACAACGTACCATTTTACGTCCGCTGAAAGTGCTTCGTTTGCGAGATACAGCCTTGGAACGACAATTGGCTTGAAAACTTGCCGTTGGCGCCTCCTCCGATACACAACGTCGGGTAGCCTTTGGGTCACAACCCGCCATATTACATCCTCTGAAAGTGCTTCATTCGCGAGATACAGTCTTCGAAAGCCTATTGCCTGAAACCTTGATGTTGGCGCTTCCTCCGATACACAACGTCGGGTAGCCTCTAAGGATTACAACGTACCATTTTACGTCCGCTGAAAGTGCTTCGTTTGCGAGATACAGCCTTGGAACGACAATTGGCTTGAAAACTTGCCGTTGGCGCCTCCTCCGATACACAACGTCGGGTAGCCTTTGGGTCACAACCCGCCATATTACATCCTCTGAAAGTGCTTCATTCGCGAGATACAGTCTTCGAAAGCCTATTGCCTGAAACCTTGATGTTGGCGCTTCCTCCGATACACAACGTCGGGTAGCCTCTAAGGATTACAACGTACCATTTTACGTCCGCTGAAAGTGCTTCGTTTGCGAGATACAGCCTTGGAACGACAATTGGCTTGAAAACGTTGGCGCCTCCTCCGATACACAACGTCGGGTAGCCTTTAGGGTCACAACCCGCCATATTACATCCTCTGAAAGTGCTTCATTCGCGAGATACAGTCTTCGAAAGCCTATTGCCTGAAACCTTGATGTTGGCGCTTCCTCCGATACACAACGTCGGGTAGCCTCTAAGGATTACAACGTACCATTTTACGTCCGCTGAAAGTGCTTCGTTTGCGAGATACAGCCTTGGAACGACAATTGGCTTGAAAACTTGCCGTTGGCGCCTCCTCCGATACACAACGTCGGGTAGCCTTTAGGGTCACAACCCGCCATATTACATCCTCTGAAAGTGCTTCATTCGCGAGATACAGTCTTCGAAAGCCTATTGCCTGAAACCTTGATGTTGGCGCTTCCTCCGATACACAACGTCGGGTAGCCTCTAAGGATTACAACGTACCATTTTACGTCCGCTGAAAGTGCTTCGTTTGCGAGATACAGCCTTGGAACGACAATTGGCTTGAAAACTTGCCGTTGGCGCCTCCTCCGATACACAACGTCGGGTAGCCTTTAGGGTCACAACCCGCCATATTACATCCTCTGAAAGTGCTTCATTCGCGAGATACAGTCTTCGAAAGCCTATTGCCTGAAACCTTGATGTTGGCGCTTCCTCCGATACACAACGTCGGGTAGCCTCTAAGGATTACAACGTACCATTTTACGTCCGCTGAAAGTGCTTCGTTTGCGAGATACAGCCTTGGAACGACAATTGGCTTGAAAACTTGCCGTTGGCGGCCTCCGATACACAACGTCGGGTAGCCTTTAGGGTCACAACCCGCCATATTACATCCTCTGAAAGTGCTTCATTCGCGAGATACAGTCTTCGAAAGCCTATTGCCTGAAACCTTGATGTTGGCGCTTCCTCCGATACACAACGTCGGGTAGCCTCTAAGGATTACAACGTACCATTTTACGTCCGCTGAAAGTGCTTCGTTTGCGAGATACAGCCTTGGAACGACAATTGGCTTGAAAACTTGCCGTTGGCGCCTCCTCCGATACACAACGTCGGGTAGCCTTTAGGGTCACAACCCGCCATATTACATCCTCTGAAAGTGCTTCATTCGCGAGATACAGTCTTCGAAAGCCTATTGCCTGAAACCTTGATGTTGGCGCTTCCTCCGATACACAACGTCGGGTAGCCTCTAAGGATTACAACGTACCATTTTACGTCCGCTGAAAGTGCTTCGTTTGCGAGATACAGCCTTGGAACGACAATTGGCTTGAAAACTTGCCGTTGGCGCCTCCTCCGATACACAACGTCGGGTAGCCTTTAGGGTCACAACCCGCCATATTACATCCTCTGAAAGTGCTTCATTCGCGAGATACAGTCTTCGAAAGCCTATTGCCTGAAACCTTGATGTTGGCGCTTCCTCCGATACACAACGTCGGGTAGCCTCTAAGGATTACAACGTACCATTTTACGTCCGCTGAAAGTGCTTCGTTTGCGAGATACAGCCTTGGAACGACAATTGGCTTGAAAACTTGCCGTTGGCGCCTCCTCCGATACACAACGTCGGGTAGCCTTTAGGGTCACAACCCGCCATATTACATCCTCTGAAAGTGCTTCATTCGCGAGATACAGTCTTCGAAAGCCTATTGCCTGAAACCTTGATGTTGGCGCTTCCTCCGATACACAACGTCGGGTAGCCTCTAAGGATTACAACGTACCATTTTACGTCCGCTGAAAGTGCTTCGTTTGCGAGATACAGCCTTGGAACGACAATTGGCTTGAAAACTTGCCGTTGGCGCCTCCTCCGATACACAACGTCGGAGCCTTTAGGGTCACAACCCGCCATATTACATCCTCTGAAAGTGCTTCATTCGCGAGATACAGTCTTCGAAAGCCTATTGCCTGAAACCTTGATGTTGGCGCTTCCTCCGATACACAACGTCGGGTAGCCTCTAAGGATTACAACGTACCATTTTACGTCCGCTGAAAGTGCTTCGTTTGCGAGATACAGCCTTGGAACGACAATTGGCTTGAAAACTTGCCGTTGGCGCCTCCTCCGATACACAACGTCGGGTAGCCTTTAGGGTCACAACCCGCCATATTACATCCTCTGAAAGTGCTTCATTCGCGAGATACAGTCTTCGAAAGCCTATTGCCTGAAACCTTGATGTTGGCGCTTCCTCCGATACACAACGTCGGGTAGCCTCTAAGGATTACAACGTACCATTTTACGTCCGCTGAAAGTGCTTCGTTTGCGAGATACAGCCTTGGAACGACAATTGGCTTGAAAACTTGCCGTTGGCGCCTCCTCCGATACACAACGTCGGGTAGCCTTTAGGGTCACAACCCGCCATATTACATCCTCTGAAAGTGCTTCATTCGCGAGATACAGTCTTCGAAAGCCTATTGCCTGAAACCTTGATGTTGGCGCTTCCTCCGATACACAACGTCGGGTAGCCTCTAAGGATTACAACGTACCATTTTACGTCCGCTGAAAGTGCTTCGTTTGCGAGATACAGCCTTGGAACGACAATTGGCTTGAAAACTTGCCGTTGGCGCCTCCTCCGATACACAACGTCGGGTAGCCTTTAGGGTCACAACCCGCCATATTACATCCTCTGAAAGTGCTTCATTCGCGAGATACAGTCTTCGAAAGCCTATTGCCTGAAACCTTGATGTTGGCGCTTCCTCCGATACACAACGTCGGGTAGCCTCTAAGGATTACAACGTACCATTTTACGTCCGCTGAAAGTGCTTCGTTTGCGAGATACAGCCTTGGAACGACAATTGGCTTGAAAACTTGCCGTTGGCGCCTCCCTCCGATACACAACGTCGGGTAGCCTTTAGGGTCACAACCCGCCATATTACATCCTCTGAAAGTGCTTCATTCGCGAGATACAGTCTTCGAAAGCCTATTGCCTGAAACCTTGATGTTGGCGCTTCCTCCGATACACAACGTCGGGTAGCCTCTAAGGATTACAACGTACCATTTTACGTCCGCTGAAAGTGCTTCGTTTGCGAGATACAGCCTTGGAACGACAATTGGCTTGAAAACTTGCCGTTGGCGGCCTCCGATACACAACGTCGGGTAGCCTTTAGGGTCACAACCCGCCATATTACATCCTCTGAAAGTGCTTCATTCGCGAGATACAGTCTTCGAAAGCCTATTGCCTGAAACCTTGATGTTGGCGCTTCCTCCGATACACAACGTCGGGTAGCCTCTAAGGATTACAACGTACCATTTTACGTCCGCTGAAAGTGCTTCGTTTGCGAGATACAGCCTTGGAACGACAATTGGCTTGAAAACTTGCCGTTGGCGCCTCCTCCGATACACAACGTCGGGTAGCCTTTAGGGTCACAACCCGCCATATTACATCCTCTGAAAGTGCTTCATTCGCGAGATACAGTCTTCGAAAGCCTATTGCCTGAAACCTTGATGTTGGCGCTTCCTCCGATACACAACGTCGGGTAGCCTCTAAGGATTACAACGTACCATTTTACGTCCGCTGAAAGTGCTTCGTTTGCGAGATACAGCCTTGGAACGACAATTGGCTTGAAAACTTGCCGTTGGCGCCTCCTCCGATACACAACGTCGGGTAGCCTTTAGGGTCACAACCCGCCATATTACATCCTCTGAAAGTGCTTCATTCGCGAGATACAGTCTTCGAAAGCCTATTGCCTGAAACCTTGATGTTGGCGCTTCCTCCGATACACAACGTCGGGTAGCCTCTAAGGATTACAACGTACCATTTTACGTCCGCTGAAAGTGCTTCGTTTGCGAGATACAGCCTTGGAACGACAATTGGCTTGAAAACTTGCCGTTGGCGCCTCCTCCGATACACAACGTCGGGTAGCCTTTAGGGTCACAACCCGCCATATTACATCCTCTGAAAGTGCTTCATTCGCGAGATACAGTCTTCGAAAGCCTATTGCCTGAAACCTTGATGTTGGCGCTTCCTCCGATACACAACGTCGGGTAGCCTCTAAGGATTACAACGTACCATTTTACGTCCGCTGAAAGTGCTTCGTTTGCGAGATACAGCCTTGGAACGACAATTGGCTTGAAAACTTGCCGTTGGCGCCTCCTCCGATACACAACGTCGGGTAGCCTTTAGGGTCACAACCCGCCATATTACATCCTCTGAAAGTGCTTCATTCGCGAGATACAGTCTTCGAAAGCCTATTGCCTGAAACCTTGATGTTGGCGCTTCCTCCGATACACAACGTCGGGTAGCCTCTAAGGATTACAACGTACCATTTTACGTCCGCTGAAAGTGCTTCGTTTGCGAGATACAGCCTTGGAACGACAATTGGCTTGAAAACTTGCCGTTGGCGCCTCCTCCGATACACAACGTCGGGTAGCCTTTAGGGTCACAACCCGCCATATTACATCCTCTGAAAGTGCTTCATTCGCGAGATACAGTCTTCGAAAGCCTATTGCCTGAAACCTTGATGTTGGCGCTTCCTCCGATACACAACGTCGGGTAGCCTCTAAGGATTACAACGTACCATTTTACGTCCGCTGAAAGTGCTTCGTTTGCGAGATACAGCCTTGGAACGACAATTGGCTTGAAAACTTGCCGTTGGCGCCTCCTCCGATACACAACGTCGGGTAGCCTTTAGGGTCACAACCCGCCATATTACATCCTCTGAAAGTGCTTCATTCGCGAGATACAGTCTTCGAAAGCCTATTGCCTGAAACCTTGATGTTGGCGCTTCCTCCGATACACAACGTCGGGTAGCCTCTAAGGATTACAACGTACCATTTTACGTCCGCTGAAAGTGCTTCGTTTGCGAGATACAGCCTTGGAACGACAATTGGCTTGAAAACTTGCCGTTGGCGCCTCCTCCGATACACAACGTCGGGTAGCCTTTAGGGTCACAACCCGCCATATTACATCCTCTGAAAGTGCTTCATTCGCGAGATACAGTCTTCGAAAGCCTATTGCCTGAAACCTTGATGTTGGCGCTTCCTCCGATACACAACGTCGGGTAGCCTCTAAGGATTACAACGTACCATTTTACGTCCGCTGAAAGTGCTTCGTTTGCGAGATACAGCCTTGGAACGACAATTGGCTTGAAAACTTGCCGTTGGCGCCTCCTCCGATACACAACGTCGGGTAGCCTTTAGGGTCACAACCCGCCATATTACATCCTCTGAAAGTGCTTCATTCGCGAGATACAGTCTTCGAAAGCCTATTGCCTGAAACCTTGATGTTGGCGCTTCCTCCGATACACAACGTCGGGTAGCCTCTAAGGATTACAACGTACCATTTTACGTCCGCTGAAAGTGCTTCGTTTGCGAGATACAGCCTTGGAACGACAATTGGCTTGAAAACTTGCCGTTGGCGCCTCCTCCGATACACAACGTCGGGTAGCCTTTGGGGTCACAACCCGCCATATTACATCCTCTGAAAGTGCTTCATTCGCGAGATACAGTCTTCGAAAGCCTATTGCCTGAAACCTTGATGTTGGCGCTTCCTCCGATACACAACGTCGGGTAGCCTCTAAGGATTACAACGTACCATTTTACGTCCGCTGAAAGTGCTTCGTTTGCGAGATACAGCCTTGGAACGACAATTGGCTTGAAAACTTGCCGTTGGCGCCTCCTCCGATACACAACGTCGGGTAGCCTTTAGGGTCACAACCCGCCATATTACATCCTCTGAAAGTGCTTCATTCGCGAGATACAGTCTTCGAAAGCCTATTGCCTGAAACCTTGATGTTGGCGCTTCCTCCGATACACAACGTCGGGTAGCCTCTAAGGATTACAACGTACCATTTTACGTCCGCTGAAAGTGCTTCGTTTGCGAGATACAGCCTTGGAACGACAATTGGCTTGAAAACTTGCCGTTGGCGCCTCCTCCGATACACAACGTCGGGTAGCCTTTAGGGTCACAACCCGCCATATTACATCCTCTGAAAGTGCTTCATTCGCGAGATACAGTCTTCGAAAGCCTATTGCCTGAAACCTTGATGTTGGCGCTTCCTCCGATACACAACGTCGGGTAGCCTCTAAGGATTACAACGTACCATTTTACGTCCGCTGAAAGTGCTTCGTTTGCGAGATACAGCCTTGGAACGACAATTGGCTTGAAAACTTGCCGTTGGCGCCTCCTCCGATACACAACGTCGGGTAGCCTTTAGGGTCACAACCCGCCATATTACATCCTCTGAAAGTGCTTCATTCGCGAGATACAGTCTTCGAAAGCCTATTGCCTGAAACCTTGATGTTGGCGCTTCCTCCGATACACAACGTCGGGTAGCCTCTAAGGATTACAACGTACCATTTTACGTCCGCTGAAAGTGCTTCGTTTGCGAGATACAGCCTTGGAACGACAATTGGCTTGAAAACTTGCCGTTGGCGCCTCCTCCGATACACAACGTCGGGTAGCCTTTAGGGTCACAACCCGCCATATTACATCCTCTGAAAGTGCTTCATTCGCGAGATACAGTCTTCGAAAGCCTATTGCCTGAAACCTTGATGTTGGCGCTTCCTCCGATACACAACGTCGGGTAGCCTCTAAGGATTACAACGTACCATTTTACGTCCGCTGAAAGTGCTTCGTTTGCGAGATACAGCCTTGGAACGACAATTGGCTTGAAAACTTGCCGTTGGCGCCTCCTCCGATACACAACGTCGGGTAGCCTTTAGGGTCACAACCCGCCATATTACATCCTCTGAAAGTGCTTCATTCGCGAGATACAGTCTTCGAAAGCCTATTGCCTGAAACCTTGATGTTGGCGCTTCCTCCGATACACAACGTCGGGTAGCCTCTAAGGATTACAACGTACCATTTTACGTCCGCTGAAAGTGCTTCGTTTGCGAGATACAGCCTTGGAACGACAATTGGCTTGAAAACTTGCCGTTGGCGCCTCCTCCGATACACAACGTCGGGTAGCCTTTAGGGTCACAACCCGCCATATTACATCCTCTGAAAGTGCTTCATTCGCGAGATACAGTCTTCGAAAGCCTATTGCCTGAAACCTTGATGTTGGCGCTTCCTCCGATACACAACGTCGGGTAGCCTCTAAGGATTACAACGTACCATTTTACGTCCGCTGAAAGTGCTTCGTTTGCGAGATACAGCCTTGGAACGACAATTGGCTTGAAAACTTGCCGTTGGCGCCTCCTCCGATACACAACGTCGGGTAGCCTTTAGGGTCACAACCCGCCATATTACATCCTCTGAAAGTGCTTCATTCGCGAGATACAGTCTTCGAAAGCCTATTGCCTGAAACCTTGATGTTGGCGCTTCCTCCGATACACAACGTCGGGTAGCCTCTAAGGATTACAACGTACCATTTTACGTCCGCTGAAAGTGCTTCGTTTGCGAGATACAGCCTTGGAACGACAATTGGCTTGAAAACTTGCCGTTGGCGCCTCCTCCGATACACAACGTCGGGTAGCCTTTAGGGTCACAACCCGCCATATTACATCCTCTGAAAGTGCTTCATTCGCGAGATACAGTCTTCGAAAGCCTATTGCCTGAAACCTTGATGTTGGCGCTTCCTCCGATACACAACGTCGGGTAGCCTCTAAGGATTACAACGTACCATTTTACGTCCGCTGAAAGTGCTTCGTTTGCGAGATACAGCCTTGGAACGACAATTGGCTTGAAAACTTGCCGTTGGCGCCTCCTCCGATACACAACGTCGGGTAGCCTTTAGGGTCACAACCCGCCATATTACATCCTCTGAAAGTGCTTCATTCGCGAGATACAGTCTTCGAAAGCCTATTGCCTGAAACCTTGATGTTGGCGCTTCCTCCGATACACAACGTCGGGTAGCCTCTAAGGATTACAACGTACCATTTTACGTCCGCTGAAAGTGCTTCGTTTGCGAGATACAGCCTTGGAACGACAATTGGCTTGAAAACTTGCCGTTGGCGCCTCCTCCGATACACAACGTCGGGTAGCCTTTAGGGTCACAACCCGCCATATTACATCCTCTGAAAGTGCTTCATTCGCGAGATACAGTCTTCGAAAGCCTATTGCCTGAAACCTTGATGTTGGCGCTTCCTCCGATACACAACGTCGGGTAGCCTCTAAGGATTACAACGTACCATTTTACGTCCGCTGAAAGTGCTTCGTTTGCGAGATACAGCCTTGGAACGACAATTGGCTTGAAAACTTGCCGTTGGCGCCTCCTCCGATACACAACGTCGGGTAGCCTTTAGGGTCACAACCCGCCATATTACATCCTCTGAAAGTGCTTCATTCGCGAGATACAGTCTTCGAAAGCCTATTGCCTGAAACCTTGATGTTGGCGCTTCCTCCGATACACAACGTCGGGTAGCCTCTAAGGATTACAACGTACCATTTTACGTCCGCTGAAAGTGCTTCGTTTGCGAGATACAGCCTTGGAACGACAATTGGCTTGAAAACTTGCCGTTGGCGCCTCCTCCGATACACAACGTCGGGTAGCCTTTAGGGTCACAACCCGCCATATTACATCCTCTGAAAGTGCTTCATTCGCGAGATACAGTCTTCGAAAGCCTATTGCCTGAAACCTTGATGTTGGCGCTTCCTCCGATACACAACGTCGGGTAGCCTCTAAGGATTACAACGTACCATTTTACGTCCGCTGAAAGTGCTTCGTTTGCGAGATACAGCCTTGGAACGACAATTGGCTTGAAAACTTGCCGTTGGCGCCTCCTCCGATACACAACGTCGGGTAGCCTTTAGGGTCACAACCCGCCATATTACATCCTCTGAAAGTGCTTCATTCGCGAGATACAGTCTTCGAAAGCCTATTGCCTGAAACCTTGATGTTGGCGCTTCCTCCGATACACAACGTCGGGTAGCCTCTAAGGATTACAACGTACCATTTTACGTCCGCTGAAAGTGCTTCGTTTGCGAGATACAGCCTTGGAACGACAATTGGCTTGAAAACTTGCCGTTGGCGCCTCCTCCGATACACAACGTCGGGTAGCCTTTAGGGTCACAACCCGCCATATTACATCCTCTGAAAGTGCTTCATTCGCGAGATACAGTCTTCGAAAGCCTATTGCCTGAAACCTTGATGTTGGCGCTTCCTCCGATACACAACGTCGGGTAGCCTCTAAGGATTACAACGTACCATTTTACGTCCGCTGAAAGTGCTTCGTTTGCGAGATACAGCCTTGGAACGACAATTGGCTTGAAAACTTGCCGTTGGCGCCTCCTCCGATACACAACGTCGGGTAGCCTTTAGGGTCACAACCCGCCATATTACATCCTCTGAAAGTGCTTCATTCGCGAGATACAGTCTTCGAAAGCCTATTGCCTGAAACCTTGATGTTGGCGCTTCCTCCGATACACAACGTCGGGTAGCCTCTAAGGATTACAACGTACCATTTTACGTCCGCTGAAAGTGCTTCGTTTGCGAGATACAGCCTTGGAACGACAATTGGCTTGAAAACTTGCCGTTGGCGCCTCCTCCGATACACAACGTCGGGTAGCCTTTAGGGTCACAACCCGCCATATTACATCCTCTGAAAGTGCTTCATTCGCGAGATACAGTCTTCGAAAGCCTATTGCCTGAAACCTTGATGTTGGCGCTTCCTCCGATACACAACGTCGGGTAGCCTCTAAGGATTACAACGTACCATTTTACGTCCGCTGAAAGTGCTTCGTTTGCGAGATACAGCCTTGGAACGACAATTGGCTTGAAAACTTGCCGTTGGCGCCTCCTCCGATACACAACGTCGGGTAGCCTTTAGGGTCACAACCCGCCATATTACATCCTCTGAAAGTGCTTCATTCGCGAGATACAGTCTTCGAAAGCCTATTGCCTGAAACCTTGATGTTGGCGCTTCCTCCGATACACAACGTCGGGTAGCCTCTAAGGATTACAACGTACCATTTTACGTCCTCTGAAAGTGCTTCATTCGCGAGATACAGTCTTCGAAAGCCTATTGCCTGAAAACTTGATGTTGGCGCTTCCTCCGATACACAACGTCGGGTAGCCTCTAGGATTACAACGTACCATTTTACGTCCGCTGAAAGTGCTTCGTTTGCGAGATACAGCCTTGGAACGACAATTGGCTTGAAAACTTGCCGTTGGCGCCTCCTCCGATACACAACGTCGGGTAGCCTTTAGGGTCACAACCCGCCATATTACATCCTCTGAAAGTGCTTCATTCGCGAGATACAGTCTTCGAAAGCCTATTGCCTGAAACCTTGATGTTGGCGCTTCCTCCGATACACAACGTCGGGTAGCCTCTAAGGATTACAACGTACCATTTTACGTCCGCTGAAAGTGCTTCGTTTGCGAGATACAGCCTTGGAACGACAATTGGCTTGAAAACTTGCCGTTGGCGCCTCCTCCGATACACAACGTCGGGTAGCCTTTAGGGTCACAACCCGCCATATTACATCCTCTGAAAGTGCTTCATTCGCGAGATACAGTCTTCGAAAGCCTATTGCCTGAAACCTTGATGTTGGCGCTTCCTCCGATACACAACGTCGGGTAGCCTCTAAGGATTACAACGTACCATTTTACGTCCGCTGAAAGTGCTTCGTTTGCGAGATACAGCCTTGGAACGACAATTGGCTTGAAAACTTGCCGTTGGCGCTTCCTCCGATACACAACGTCGGGTAGCCTTTAGGGTCACAACCCGCCATATTACATCCTCTGAAAGTGCTTCATTCGCGAGATACAGTCTTCGAAAGCCTATTGCCTGAAACCTTGATGTTGGCGCTTCCTCCGATACACAACGTCGGGTAGCCTCTAAGGATTACAACGTACCATTTTACGTCCGCTGAAAGTGCTTCGTTTGCGAGATACAGCCTTGGAACGACAATTGGCTTGAAAACTTGCCGTTGGCGCCTCCTCCGATACACAACGTCGGGTAGCCTTTAGGGTCACAACCCGCCATATTACATCCTCTGAAAGTGCTTCATTCGCGAGATACAGTCTTCGAAAGCCTATTGCCTGAAACCTTGATGTTGGCGCTTCCTCCGATACACAACGTCGGGTAGCCTCTAAGGATTACAACGTACCATTTTACGTCCGCTGAAAGTGCTTCGTTTGCGAGATACAGCCTTGGAACGACAATTGGCTTGAAAACTTGCCGTTGGCGCCTCCTCCGATACACAACGTCGGGTAGCCTTTAGGGTCACAACCCGCCATATTACATCCTCTGAAAGTGCTTCATTCGCGAGATACAGTCTTCGAAAGCCTATTGCCTGAAACCTTGATGTTGGCGCTTCCTCCGATACACAACGTCGGGTAGCCTCTAAGGATTACAACGTACCATTTTACGTCCGCTGAAAGTGCTTCGTTTGCGAGATACAGCCTTGGAACGACAATTGGCTTGAAAACTTGCCGTTGGCGCCTCCTCCGATACACAACGTCGGGTAGCCTTTAGGGTCACAACCCGCCATATTACATCCTCTGAAAGTGCTTCATTCGCGAGATACAGTCTTCGAAAGCCTATTGCCTGAAACCTTGATGTTGGCGCTTCCTCCGATACACAACGTCGGGTAGCCTCTAAGGATTACAACGTACCATTTTACGTCCGCTGAAAGTGCTTCGTTTGCGAGATACAGCCTTGGAACGACAATTGGCTTGAAAACTTGCCGTTGGCGCCTCCTCCGATACACAACGTCGGGTAGCCTTTAGGGTCACAACCCGCCATATTACATCCTCTGAAAGTGCTTCATTCGCGAGATACAGTCTTCGAAAGCCTATTGCCTGAAACCTTGATGTTGGCGCTTCCTCCGATACACAACGTCGGGTAGCCTCTAAGGATTACAACGTACCATTTTACGTCCGCTGAAAGTGCTTCGTTTGCGAGATACAGCCTTGGAACGACAATTGCCTGAAAACTTGATGTTGGCGCTTCCTCCGATACACAACGTCGGGTAGCCTTTAGGGATCACAACGTACCATATTACATCCTCTGAAAGTGCTTCATTTGCGAGATACAGTCTTCGAAAGCCTATTGCCTGAAACCTTGATGTTGGCGCTTCCTCCGATACACAACGTCGGGTAGCCTCTAAGGATTACAACGTACCATTTACGTCCGCTGAAAGTGCTTCGTTTGCGAGATACAGCCTTGGAACGACAATTGGCTTGAAAACTTGCCGTTGGCGCCTCCTCCGATACACAACGTCGGGTAGCCTTTAGGGTCACAACCCGCCATATTACATCCTCTGAAAGTGCTTCATTCGCGAGATACAGTCTTCGAAAGCCTATTGCCTGAAACCTTGATGTTGGCGCTTCCTCCGATACACAACGTCGGGTAGCCTTTAAGGATTACAACGTACCATATTACGTCCGCTGAAAGTGCTTCATTTGCGAGATACAGCCTTCGAAAGCCTATTGCCTGAAACTTGATGTTGGCGCTTCCTCCGATACACAACGTCGGGTAGCCTTAAGGATTACAACCCGCCATATTACATCCTCTGAAAGTGCTTCATTTGCGAGATACAGTCTTCGAAAGCCTATTGCCTGAAACCTTGATGTTGGCGCTTCCTCCGATACACAACGTCGGGTAGCCTCTAAGGATTACAACGTACCATTTTACGTCCGCTGAAAGTGCTTCGTTTGCGAGATACAGCCTTGGAACGACAATTGGCTTGAAAACTTGCCGTTGGCGCCTCCTCCGATACACAACGTCGGGTAGCCTTTAGGGTCACAACCCGCCATATTACATCCTCTGAAAGTGCTTCATTCGCGAGATACAGTCTTCGAAAGCCTATTGCCTGAAACCTTGATGTTGGCGCTTCCTCCGATACACAACGTCGGGTAGCCTCTAAGGATTACAACGTACCATTTTACGTCCGCTGAAAGTGCTTCGTTTGCGAGATACAGCCTTGGAACGACAATTGGCTTGAAAACTTGCCGTTGGCGCCTCCTCCGATACACAACGTCGGGTAGCCTTTAGGGTCACAACCCGCCATATTACATCCTCTGAAAGTGCTTCATTCGCGAGATACAGTCTTCGAAAGCCTATTGCCTGAAACCTTGATGTTGGCGCTTCCTCCGATACACAACGTCGGGTAGCCTCTAAGGATTACAACGTACCATTTTACGTCCGCTGAAAGTGCTTCGTTTGCGAGATACAGCCTTGGAACGACAATTGGCTTGAAAACTTGCCGTTGGCGCCTCCTCCGATACACAACGTCGGGTAGCCTTTAGGGTCACAACCCGCCATATTACATCCTCTGAAAGTGCTTCATTCGCGAGATACAGTCTTCGAAAGCCTATTGCCTGAAACCTTGATGTTGGCGCTTCCTCCGATACACAACGTCGGGTAGCCTCTAAGGATTACAACGTACCATTTTACGTCCGCTGAAAGTGCTTCGTTTGCGAGATACAGCCTTGGAACGACAATTGGCTTGAAAACTTGCCGTTGGCGCCTCCCTCCGATACACAACGTCGGGTAGCCTTTAGGGGTCACAACCCGCCATATTACATCCTCTGAAAGTGCTTCATTCGCGAGATACAGTCTTCGAAAGCCTATTGCCTGAAACCTTGATGTTGGCGCTTCCTCCGATACACAACGTCGGGTAGCCTCTAAGGATTACAACGTACCATTTTACGTCCGCTGAAAGTGCTTCGTTTGCGAGATACAGCCTTGGAACGACAATTGGCTTGAAAACTTGCCGTTGGCGCCTCCCTCCGATACACAACGTCGGGTAGCCTTTAGGGGTCACAACCCGCCATATTACATCCTCTGAAAGTGCTTCATTCGCGAGATACAGTCTTCGAAAGCCTATTGCCTGAAACCTTGATGTTGGCGCTTCCTCCGATACACAACGTCGGGTAGCCTCTAAGGATTACAACGTACCATTTTACGTCCGCTGAAAGTGCTTCGTTTGCGAGATACAGCCTTGGAACGACAATTGGCTTGAAAACTTGCCGTTGGCGCCTCCCTCCGATACACAACGTCGGGTAGCCTTTAGGGGTCACAACCCGCCATATTACATCCTCTGAAAGTGCTTCATTCGCGAGATACAGTCTTCGAAAGCCTATTGCCTGAAACCTTGATGTTGGCGCTTCCTCCGATACACAACGTCGGGTAGCCTCTAAGGATTACAACGTACCATTTTACGTCCGCTGAAAGTGCTTCGTTTGCGAGATACAGCCTTGGAACGACAATTGGCTTGAAAACTTGCCGTTGGCGCCTCCTCCGATACACAACGTCGGGTAGCCTTTAGGGTCACAACCCGCCATATTACATCCTCTGAAAGTGCTTCATTCGCGAGATACAGTCTTCGAAAGCCTATTGCCTGAAACCTTGATGTTGGCGCTTCCTCCGATACACAACGTCGGGTAGCCTCTAAGGATTACAACGTACCATTTTACGTCCGCTGAAAGTGCTTCGTTTGCGAGATACAGCCTTGGAACGACAATTGGCTTGAAAACTTGCCGTTGGCGCCTCCTCCGATACACAACGTCGGGTAGCCTTTAGGGTCACAACCCGCCATATTACATCCTCTGAAAGTGCTTCATTCGCGAGATACAGTCTTCGAAAGCCTATTGCCTGAAACCTTGATGTTGGCGCTTCCTCCGATACACAACGTCGGGTAGCCTCTAAGGATTACAACGTACCATTTTACGTCCGCTGAAAGTGCTTCGTTTGCGAGATACAGCCTTGGAACGACAATTGGCTTGAAAACTTGCCGTTGGCGCCTCCTCCGATACACAACGTCGGGTAGCCTTTAGGGTCACAACCCGCCATATTACATCCTCTGAAAGTGCTTCATTCGCGAGATACAGTCTTCGAAAGCCTATTGCCTGAAACCTTGATGTTGGCGCTTCCTCCGATACACAACGTCGGGTAGCCTCTAAGGATTACAACGTACCATTTACGTCCGCTGAAAGTGCTTCGTTTGCGAGATACAGCCTTGGAACGACAATTGGCTTGAAAACTTGCCGTTGGCGCCTCCCTCCGATACACAACGTCGGGTAGCCTTTAGGGGTCACAACCCGCCATATTACATCCTCTGAAAGTGCTTCATTCGCGAGATACAGTCTTCGAAAGCCTATTGCCTGAAACCTTGATGTTGGCGCTTCCTCCGATACACAACGTCGGGTAGCCTCTAAGGATTACAACGTACCATTTTACGTCCGCTGAAAGTGCTTCGTTTGCGAGATACAGCCTTGGAACGACACGGTCAAGAAGTCAATCTACGACAAAGTACGATCGCTGATGCTGTCAGTTGTAAAGTCACAGGAAGTTATCGTACCCGTTGTGGAGGAGGAGCCATCACCAGCGGCTCCAACTCTCTTCTCAGAGGATATGACGGATTGCTTTGGCGACATTATCGATGGGGAACCCGCTTCATCTGATTCCGCTGAAGACTTGGATGGCGCTCGCGTTGATGAATAGCTGGAGAGGTGGGAGACAACACCATCTTCTATCCAGATGAGAGGCAATCGTCCCGAAACTGTTTTGGAGTTCTGGCAGCGTCAAGCAGCTAACCAAACGTTCCATTTTCTCACGCTGGTGGCTCGCATCCTGTTTGCAATCCCATCGTCGTCCGCGCAGATTGAGCGCGATTTTGGCACGGCCGGGCAACTGGTAACACCGCAGCGCGGGTCAATCGCCCTTATAAAGTCGATATGTTGGCATTCCTTAACTGCAACAGGCGGTTTGTGGATGTGACACAGTGTCCGAAGATTCTTCAGCGAGACATCGACAAGTTCATCCAATGTCAAGGTTGGGTTGGAGGATGACGACGCAGAAGGAAACTGCGAGCTGCTGAGTGGATACTTTAGCGACCAAGACGATGATGAAGCCGGTCCAACACTAACCATTCCTACTACAGGCACTTCGTGAACGTGACGGAGTACCGAAGATCCGTGAGCGGTACATCGACAACTTCATCCTGAATAATGGCATGGTTGGATTGGAGGATGACGACAGAGAGATGTGAGTTAATGGGCAAAACGTAGCGATACAGAAGATGCTGAAGCTAAGACCTAGCAAGCCAACACACTAACCTGCTCTACTAATACATGAAATTCATGATTTATTCACCAATGATCAGAATCATCTTGTAGTTCTTTGTGCGAATCCCTAGTCCGTCTTAGATTTGTCTACCCCGCGTTGTTTAGCAACAATTCTGCGAGTTTCATCGCATCCTCCGCTCGTTTCTTCTTCAGCATTTTTCGCTCGTCACTACGGCGCTTCACAGCGATCTGGATCTGCTCATTTGTGGTTAGCTTCGTCGCCAATGTTATCTTCTGACGCGAGCTCTGTGTTTTCACAGAGCACACAGGTTTCTTGACGTTGTCGACGAGAGTACGTGAGCGAGTAAGTGCTCGTGCAGCCACTTTTTTCTGCTCCGATTTCCGAGCATCATTTAGAGCTGGATCGGTGAGTAGTTAAGTCTTGGGTCTCGTATTTGCAACTCCGAGCCTTTTCAGCACAGCCAGGACTTGCTCATTTACTTCAATACTGCCGCCTTCTTCAGGAGTACCAGGTGGGGTCTTCATCTGCTCTTCTGATGATGTTGAGCTCTCATCATCCGCGACGGCGAACGTGCCGGCCCTAACTGTATCTTGCTGAGTGACCAGCCCCTGAAACAGTTCTAGTACAGAGGTAGCAGCCGCTGATGTCTTGCTGTCCGCAATCAGTGGCTTCCTGTTGAGTGGCGAGCGCCTGAAACAGTTCTTCTGCACGTTGTGCAGCGGTAGCAACTGCTGATGCCTTGCACTCGGCCATCGCGTCTAGTAGGGAGGCTCGGATCGATTCGTGAGCTGAATTTTCTTCTGCATGGTGGCGACGCACGATAAACTTTGCATTTCGCTCTGCACAACTCTTTGCAAAATCCATTTGAGCGGTGGTGCTCTTCTGCAAGTCGTCAATCTGGCACTCCACAAACTTCAATATTTCTTGGCCTTGTTTTGCAATGGCCAAGCTGATCTCAGCACCAACTTGCTCCATGTGCGCTGTCAACACCTCGCGCATTCGCCGGTCAACGCTTGTATGTAGCTGGGTCTCCAGATGCTTAAAAGCTTCAGCCATCCGAATGTCGCTGACTTAGGCATGCTGAGCAGCATGGGCTTCAGCAACGGCCCTGGCCTGGGTCTGGGCCACATCATTCGTGACCGAAATTGCTGTTTGAAGTTTTGAGTTCACGTGGTGCTCCAGAGCAGCTGGATCGATACGCATTGTGCGTATCATCTCTGCAAGAGCCTCGGTCCTTGTCTCGGCTTCCGCTCGCGCTTGATGCACGCGAGCTTCTGTGTATAGCTGCTACTGCTGCGCTTGTAGCTGCTGATTAGCGTGCAACTGAACTTGGGTTTGCTGTACGCGCGCTTCGGTGTACAGCTGTTGCTGCTGTGCTTGAAGCTGCTGATTAGTGTGCAACTGAACTTGATAATCAGCAATGTCTTGTGTCTGGGCCGAGACGTGTGCAAGAGCCATGCCTATCTTGCCCTCATTGATGTCACCACTTGAATCCCCAGCGTACACGACAAGCTCCTCCCCCCTGCGACTCCATGGCTCTGGAGGATTGCAGCTCTTCGTAATTTGCTGTGTGGAGTTCAGGTCGGGTTGTGGGGTCCACAGGTATTGGATGATAACGCAACCAATAGTAGAAATGGATTATATAATCCAATCCGGTGCTCTAGCGAAGGAAATCGACGAGAATCTCCTTGATCTTCCTCCTACTAAGTGCGTCTCCCTCCGCTTAAATACGGGAGACGGAGACGAAAAACCTCGAGAGATCGTCCCTCGAGGTTTTAAATCTCCCTTTTTTGGGGGGGGATCGATCTCCGTCTCCTCTCCTTCTAGGCTTGGAAAAGACTGACAGCTAAAGGGGATATTCCTTCAGGAACAGTGAAAGACAGGCCTCCCATCAGTGCGGTATACTGGAACGTGTCCCACGCAGATGCAAAGCTTCCCAATTCGGATCATGATCGTGTTGTAGCAAGCAAACTAAAACTCTGTATAGGGGCACCTGTCACGCTCACGTACAATATGGCTCAGACTGCTGGTTTGTGTATCGGTACGAATGCAGTGGTGCATGATTTTATGTTTCTACCGGACAGTGACTTGCCGATTGTGTTTGTCCAGATTACAGATACTTACCTTGGTCCTTCCCTTCTTGATGGAATCCCTAATATTGTACCAATTACACCAAAAGAAATATTTTGAGGTCGAAACTCAAGTGACCTTCGCGTAGTACGAAGAGGGATTCCGTTAAGGTTAGCTTACGCTATGACAGTCCACAAAGGCCAAGGCCTTACGTGCACAAATATTGTGTTTCACTCCAACTCAATAGCAAACGTAGCATTTACCTACGTAGCCCTATTTCGCATAAAACACAGAAACGCTATTGTACTTACGCACCGACCAACGATTGAAAAGCTTACCGCCAGCTCGGAGAAGATCGCTGCGAAAACGACAGGGTCTCCGAGGCTGTGCGGAGGACGGCGGACGGAGCTATTGCTACCATCGCAGCGATACAAAAGGCGGCTCTCGCTCACAATACGAGCGTTGCACCTAGGTAACCAACCCTTCGATTGCTATCTTCGAGAACAAGCTACCAGAAGCGGCTGAGTAAAGAATAAGTTGTCTGTACACCGGAAGATGGCTGAGATGCCTCGCCCGCCAATGACGTACTTTGAGCGCGAGATGAAAGCTCCGTCTCTTCCGCAAGTCGCCTTCGCTTCTTGCTCTTCGACGTACTGAATCTTCGTTTTTGAGCGGTTTTCTTTCGTGCATTTGCCTGCTTTGTAGGCAGGTCTCGATCCACACGTCGCACTGTGATTCCTGCAGCTTACGCAGGGCTTTCGCAGGTGGCAGCGGCAAGCACACTACCTCGGTGTTGGTTGAAGCAGGATTGGTATCACCAATCGCCACCCGATTCCTCGCTTTAGCTGATCCGACGCGCTTGTAGCGTGCTCGAGCGAGACGATTCTGGTGTTGAGGATGGATCTCACACAACCAGTGGAGCTCACCGTTGCGCTTGATAGACTACTCTTCTTCACACCCGCCAGCGTACTGACATTTACGCTTGCCCTGCTCTTCGACATGCGGCCCCGCCTTCGCTACTGCTGCCGCTGCGACAAACCAACACAGCCATACGTAGTAAGAGAACGTAATAGTCATCAAGCACGCCGTGTTCCAGCGCAACGTACATGTCATGGGCGGTAGAATGTCGAGCGCCAGCTCCTGCCTCCTTCTACTGGGTTGAAGCTTGACAACCCAATCCCAGTAAGTACGATATGCAGGGATTGACAGTAAATGCACGGGTAGTACAAAATAGTACTATAGTAGCAGTAGAATTACTACAGTAACAGTACTTGTCTGAAATTTGCTGCTACTGCTATTGTAGTAACCAGTAAAACGACAGCGGCGCTAAAATACTACAAATTTGATAGTACCGAATTACTACTAAATTCCAGAAGAGGCAGGGATCATTTCGGCAATTCCACTTGAGATTCACACTGTTCAATGAGGTAGCTGTCATCAATAGCAGCGATCGTATTGATTCTATGTTTGATTGCGCCATAGCAAAGATTTTGGCTGTTTTTATAAATGCACAATGTGCGGTTGCTGATTCGAAATCTGCTGCTGCTCCTGCTATTTTGTAATTTGAGACGCATTTTGATGTGGTAGACTTATTAAATAAGTCTACCACATCAGGCGTCCTTAATTTAAAGTGCACCCTGCTTCAGCCCCGAGTTGAAAGCAGTGTTCAAAGTAGTAAAACTATACTACCACCAAATAGTATTATTTTACTGTTACTGTAGCAACGATGTCACCGAAAAAAGTGGTACTGTTACTATTTGTAAAACATGTGGGAGTAGGAAAACTACTACCAGCATTCAAGGAAAAACAGCGATACCGTATTGTCAATCCCTGACGATATGAATACGCAATGGGGCGGTGCTGAAAAGAAAACCATGATACAGAATATATTTAGCAATGCCCCCCTTAGCAACCGAGCCGCCGTGAGGATGCTGCCATACTAGTCTGTATTTATCATCGTGCCAACCCGCACAGTACAACACATTGGATCTGATTTTCCTGCTTTCCAAATACATGTACACAACTCAGCCAAAATACCGAGATGTCTGTGTACGCTGACTTGGTTCCAAGGGCCGTGTCGTATGGCAACATTGAAACGAAAGTTTCTGTTGTGACCAAATGAAAGCTACCTATCGCCATGCATGGTGATTTGAATCGTGTTGATTTATCAACAACATTCCGCCTTATGAG